>CAVNYN010025167.1:7417-19510 GCA_963692815.1 Nyctanthes arbor-tristis
TCTTAAAAAGCTAGAGGAGGAGATGGGGCCTAGAAATCGTGAGGCCTACCATTTTTTGTTAAGTTTATATGCCAGAATCTCTGAGCTTGATGAGGTCCATCGCATTTGGAATTCTTTGAAGTCAAAGTTCAAAGTGGTGACCAATATGAGTTATCTTGTCATGCTTCAGGGTCTTAGTAATCTTAATGACATTGATGGGTTGAAGAAAATCTACAATGAATGGGAATCAACCTGTTCTGGTTATGATGTTAGGTTGGCAAATACAGCTATTGGTGCTTATTTGACGCATGACATGATTAGTGAAGCAGAACGTGTCCTTCATAATGCACTTGATAGATCTGATGGACCATTCTTCAAGATTCGGGAAATGTTCATGCATTACTTTCTCAAAAACTGTCACATAGAGGAAGCTTTGCGGTGCATGGAAGTTGCTGCATCTGAAGTAAAAGAGAAAAATTGGCAGCCAAAGTTGGATACTGTAAATAAGTTTCTTGACTATTTTAAGGAAGCCGGTGATGTTGATGGAATTGAGAAATTCTACACATACATGAGGAAGATTAAATGTGTTGATCACCTCCTGTACCGGTATTTGCTTGAGACATATGTAGCTGCTGGAAAAACAGTGCCCAACATTCGTTCTAGGATTGAAGGGGATGAAATTGAAATCAGCAGCCATCTTGAAAAATTAATTACGTGGGTTTCCCCTGAATAGACATGCAAGCTGGCCCTTTTATATAGGATAGAACCTATCGAATTCGTATAGAAGTACTTGTCAATTCTTGGTGTAATACTCGCTCGTAAATGAATGATTGGGGTCAGAATTTTCATTTTGCACTTTTTTTTTTTTATTTAATTATCAAGTTTGAGGCAAAAAGGGTTATTCATTCCAAAAAGAGTAGTGGCACAAACTCAAATTTGATAAGTGCCCTACAGATTTTGTACGATATTTGTTCTCAATGGGTACAAACGGTAGAAGATTGTGGAATTTGAGGGTGGATACTTACCTCCCCTGTGCAGTGCAGATGTCTAGCTAATGATGCACAAATGATTTTATTTGCTTGCAGAGAATTCTGGTTTTGGTCTGTCAGCTTTTTACGCAAGTATGATATGAATTGTAGACGGAATGAACCTGGAAAAAGTTGATTGTATGAATGAACGAACCTGGAAAATGTACAATCCATTAACGAAAGAGGTTCAGATGGGATTCTGGCTTTGGCAACCCCTACACACTAACAGAGGGATCTCATGCTTGAGCATTAAGAAAAATGGGTAATGTAGTGAAACTTTTTAGTCGAGATGGGTGTAAACATTTTTCTTATAATTATTAACCGTTGCACCATGCATGTGTTTTTGTTAGGATTCTTGTCCTCTCAGGTTATACTTTTCGCTCTGACAAAGTTGGACCTTGGTGGAGTGATGACAGCAGTTAATCTTAAGACCTCCAAAACTGCTGAGCCAAGTAATATGGTAAGCGACTGACAGACTTTGCACCAATATATGGCCTCTCAAATCTCAGATGAAGAGAGAATATATCACAAACCCAGAATGTGTTAGATCTTTTGTTTTGAGTAACTTAGATAATCTTTATTGGAGTTTTTGGCCGATAATGCTCGTCTGTGTCCACCTCTTCAATTTCCTAAGAAGCATAACAAATAACAATGATTGTTAGAATCTTAACAAGATTTGCTTGCTGAAAAAAATTTCCATAAGTAATATGAATGAAAACATAAATTGAAGGCAACACGGTAAATGATTTCAGATCTAAAGAATGAGATGTAATCTGGTTCTCATAATGACTAGAAGAAAATGACCATCATGTCATCGAAAAAAATAAAGCATAAATCTTTCACCTGAACTACGTCTTCTCCAGTAATTTTCTTATTGTTGTGATGAAAAGATCAAACCGCCATCATCTCTCACCTTAGAAGTGGCAAGCATAAAAGCTTCATGCTTTACGCGCATTATGAATTCAGTGTGATTCCAAAATCAATATTTCAAACTGAATCCAATGATTTGAGCCAGAAAGGACCTTGTATCCAGTCGACCACCTAACATCCAATCTTCAGTGGTTCCATATTCAAAATTGCATCCTTGGATTGCTTTCAAGCCCCTTCCCCTTCTGACTACATATCTATTTTGGTCAATGGAGAACACGCTAAATGAGATTTTTATAAAAAAATTACGAAATCATTATTATTATTATTATTATTATTATTATTATTATTATTATTATTATTATTATTATTATTATTATTATTATTATTATTATTATTATTATTATGCATCTTGGTGTAGCAAACTGACAATCCTTATTTCCCACATTCTCCATCAAGGGAAAGGGGGAATTTAATCAAAGCATGTTCAACTCTCATTTCAGAGTAGGATTTAAGATATGATGGACAAATGCCTACTACCTCCCATTGGATAATGATCTTTCAGTTACTAATGAGTCAATTCTTTCAAACGTCAGTCTCAGTTGAATCAATTCTTTCATCGCTGTAGAATGATTATCTATTAACAGTCCAAAGAGAGACATGAAACATCAGAAGGTGCAAATCAGTGAGTATATAACTTTGGAGGAAAATCTGAATCCACAATTATACAATATCACCATTGTCCACTAAACATGGAGGAAAATCTGAATCCACAATCTGTCAAGTGACAACTCTACAAAAGCAAGCAGCAGACAATCAAACATGAACATGTCTCAGCATAGCATATTCTGGTATGGACACTTTAGCATCACCATGCACTGTATCAAGCTGCAGTAGAATAGGTAAAACCAAACTCCAAATTTGAGAAAGCAATACATGCGGTATTAGTTTAAATGACAAATAATACAGTAGTTATATTTAAAGAAAATTAAGACAATTTTCAATTACTCCAGCAAACATTGTAACAAGCCTATTTGAAACAGAGAGAGAAAACAGTAGTTATAAGCACTGTAGATGGTCTGGATTTTACCTCTGTATCCACTGATGTATCCTCCATGTGAAATTTTTTCCCTGAAAAGAGAAGCAGGTGGTGATCACAAATAGTGTAGTAATTACTTTGTTTATGCACAACTAAGTAAACAGCACTGCATTGTAACAAATTTCTCGAGATAAGATTGCATAACATACTGGAACAAAAAGCTCAGATAGACACCAAAAGCAACTATCTAAATCAACGATAATCTAACACAGGGAGAAGTGTGCATGCGACATAAAAGAGAGGACTGACAAAAGAGTAACAAACCTTTCAAACCAGTGTTTGTAGGTAGAGTATAGAAAGAAAACCATGACCAGAAGAATTAGGGCATAATTTGCTATATATAGACTATGGTTGTAATTTTACTAGGGCCCTTTCTTCTTACTTTGTTGCAAGAGGTTTAATCCGTGCCATAGAGCTTTATTGAACTCAAATCCTAACTTCAGAACAAGAAGAGCACATATCAACCATCCAAAATCAAAAGCATCACATGTATTCGGCATAAAAGCATATACAATACCAGACAAGCAGAAAGATCGTAACAATTGGAAGAGAAACTAAACGAGAAAGTTTCAGTCACGATAGAAAACAAACATATCTAAAATTTCGTAGCTGGAAAATACGTGAAGAGATAAAGTTGTATACCGAGATAATCAATAAACAGGAGAAAAAGTATTTTCAAAGGTTTTTCAACTCTGAATTTCAAATGTATTAATCTTCGTTTCAAATTCCCCATTCGCCTTTTTATTGGTGCAACGTTTTGACTAAAGAATTTTGTGAAACAAGTTCTTTACCCCCAAAAAATAGTAGTGCTAGTGACATTAAAGAGAAATTTTATTTTGCCTACACATTCTTGCATATATACATTGCACATATCTAAATTACAAGTATTAGGTGTTTATAGTTTAGATGTGCATCATATATACATGTTTGTATGTTATTATGAATGGCCTAGGCAAAATAAAATTCCTACAATTACATGTGCAATTAAATGTATCACATGTTTATGTTTACTTGACTTATTATATAACGTCACTGCACTTACACATCGGATAGGATGACGATAATCATGGGCAGTGATGAGTAATCTATATATATATATATATATATATTAAATGACAGTTTGTCTGACACAATTGTAATTTTATATAACGCAATTAGAAAATCTTTCTTACCTAAACTTCTATCTAGCACAATTGCTTATAATATCATATCACACCAATTGTCACTTTTAATAAAAAAAATTGTTATAAATGTAATAGTGAAGGATTAAACTCGTGACCTATATATTGAATAACATGCTTTTAAGCCATTATGCCAACTCTTTTATTTGTTAACAATTTTCATTTATATATTGTCATTCCCGTGTGTTTTCACTCAAAAATATATTATTATTATTAACCATATATATACTCGAAGTCTAATTATATTGATACTACGTTTTTTTATTAATCTCACCAATTTTTCAAATATAGTAAAATTGTCAAAATTAAAATGACACAAATGACCACCACATTCTTAACAATTATAAATGTTTTTCCCTCTCTTATCTTTTTACCCCCACGTGCACCATAAAAAATCTAATCAATCTATTTTAATTTTTATAATAAAAGTAATAAGAATCGAAAATAAAAATTTCCTTTATTTTGTAAAAAAATAAATTGCCACCATGTATTACCCTAATTAATAAGTCAATTTTTCTACAATGTCTTAAGTCATTTTGTCTGCAACGTCTCCAAATTCATAAACCTATGAAATTAGATCTATGAAAGAAAAAAAGAATTAATTTAATTAATGTTATAACTTCATACAAAAAATGGAATTAACAAAATGCATCCCCAATCCAGTTGGATTCCTAAATAAACATGACAATTTTTATGTGAACAGGTATCGAGTGAATACGGGTATGTACATACCCAATACGTATTATTCGATTGTTAACTAATAATATTAAATAAGTTAGATAATATAAACGTAAAATATAGTAAAGTATTAATCGAGTATATAAACGAGTAACTATTAATATATATTTTTTTGTGGAGAATGCAAATAATTTATTTTTTTGGTCTTTTTTTCCATAGATGTGAAGCCTATGAAATATCGATTGATTTCATGTTACTATTCTCTCGTGTTTTCACTCAAAAAAAATATTATTATTAACCATATATATACTTGAAGACTGATTATATTGACACTATCTTTTTTATTAATTTCACCAATTTTTCAAATATACTAAAATGGTCAAAATTAAAATATCACAAATGACCATCATATTCTTAACAATTATAAATGTTTTTCCCCTTTTATCTTCTTCCACCTACGTGCACCACAAAAAACCTAATCAATCTATTTTAGTTTTTATAATAAAAAGTTATCAGAATCAAAAATAAAAATTTCATTTATTTTTTACAAAAATAAATTGCGACTAGTTATTACTGTAATTAATAAGTCAGTTTTTGTACAATATCTTAAGTCATTTTGTCTGTAGCGTCTCTAAATTCATAAACTTACAAAATTATATTTTTGTAAAAAATAAAGAATCAATTTAATTAATATTATAATTTCATACGAAAAGTAGAATTGACAAAATGCATTCTCCAATTCGGTTGAATTCCTGAATAAATATGAAAATTTTTATGTAAACGGGTATCGAGTGAATACGGATATATACATACCCGATACGTATTATTAGACTGTTAACTAATAATATTAAATAAGTTAGATGATATAAATTTAAATATAGTAAAGCATTAATCGAATACATAAACGAGCAACGATTAATATAATTTTTTGTAGATAACGCAAATAATTTACTTTTTGTTTTTTCTCCGTAGATGTGAAACCTGTAAAATATCGATTGATTTCATATTGTTATTTCATTTGATTTAATAATTATTGCAACCATCCATTATTTTTTGTAATTTATGTAATGCATTTTTTAAAAAATATGAAACATTGGGAATTTATCTCTCTGTACAACGTACGAGTTAAATACTAATTGATTATTAATTAGTCTTAAATTCTTACATCGATATTTTAATTTGACAAAAATAACAATGAAATTTAACGAAAATTTGGATGAACAAATAGACATGAAATGTACAAGAAGAAAATTATCTCAATCCCGATTATTTGGTCTCATGTTGCTTTTTAGGATGCTTCACATAAATAGTTTATTTTTATATTCAAAAGTCTAATTTGCATTTCTTTATAAATCTATCTATATTTGATACATTAATTATAACTATCAATGTTAAATTTTACTCATAAAAAGGAAACGTCAAGAGGGTACTTTCTTATGAGTATGGAAATTTTTATCTGAACAGGTATCGAGAGAATACGTGTATATACATACCCGATACATATTATTAGATTGTTAACTAATAACATTAAATAAGTTAGATAATTTAAAAGTAAAATGTAGTAAAATGTTAATCGAATACATAAGCGAGTAACTATTAATATATTATTAATAAAATATTAATTTAATGTGTCAAATACTAGATCAAAACAGTATATTTATTGATTTCATTATGCGAATCCGATGACACATATCTGTTCAATATTTTGTTATTCATTATTATTGATTTTTTTAAATTAGTCTTCCTGTACAACACACGTGTGAGAGACTAGATCATAGTTGTAATAGTTGATTGTGATCTGATTATCTGACTGCTAATTATTATAACTTTATATAAGTTGGATGTGTGAACTTGAACGATGTATTTGGAGGAAACTAGAATTATAGTCTCAAGTATTTTACTATAAATATCCCATGATGATTTGTAATTCGCATATCAATTCGTAATTACTAGTATATTGTTGTCAACCCCCAATTTTATTACCATATTATCTCGAAATATCAGTAGCAGAAGCTTCAATACAAATGACCTGATCGAGATGTACAAAACAAACAAATTATTTTTATCTCAAAGAGTTTATCATTCAACTTGTTAACTACTCAACTAACAAGTTGTTAGATTTTAAATAATCATTAAAACTTATCTTTCATTAAAATATGACAGACACAAGTTATGTTGATAGTTACATTTCTTTGATTAAAAAAGTAGAACTAGATCATTAGAAAGCTTTTACCTTGAAAAATAAGTTTCAAATCATTATAAAGATTGCCATATATATATATATATATATATATATTATAAGGCGAAAAATATATATACATATTATAGAGAGGTGGAGATGCTTATAAGCACAAACGGTATTAATATTATAATTACTTTCGTAGTATTTTCAAGGACATGTTTCTACTACATGCAAAACTTTACTCCCTTCGCGAGCATGCTTCAACACATAGCTTGCCTTCCAAAGATCATGTCTTTATTTATCTACAAAATTGTAGAAAAGATGGATGAATATAAGGTACTCAGTGAGTAACTAATGCTTTAATTCTCTTTTAGCATCCTTGAAATTTTGATAAGAAAAGTATCATTTTGATTGAAGTTTCCATGAGATGAATATGAATTTTGATGCATTGAAAAGAAAGATTGATTTATTACATTTGAATCACTAGTTGCTCTGCCCGTTTTGTATTGATTGGCTTTAAATTGTTTCTATACTATGACCTATTCAATGATGTTGGGGTAGGAAAGATTAGTATAGTATTTGAATTGAATTGATAGTGTTATTTGTTTGGAATTCAGGCAGGGGTCAACCGGGATTCAAATGTGGATCCACGTAATTGTTCATGGCAATGATTGAATTGATATGAACCTTGCTCGCACCACGTGTAATAACTTAATTAGTGATAGGGCCCTTTTGTGCATTTGAAAAGTTTTGTACATTGAATGATTTTCTCGAAAAGAAGTTTCTTTGACCCTCAATTAAACTATGTGGCTATTATTTTGACAATAATTGCTTGAATTATATTGGAGGATCTCAAGGTTGACGCTCAAATGTCAATTAAAGAAAGAATTTGGTTACTAATTGATATAAATCAAAAGTATAGTGTAACATCTGGTAAAATTTTAAGACAAGTTGCCATTCAATTGAATCATGAAAATTAAAATATGACAATGTGATTGTACTTGAATGGTTATAAGACTGTCAAAAATTATAATATAACGTGATGGCATTGAATTGCAAAATTGTTACCCAAATAGATATGATCACATGATTAATACTTAGACAATGAATTGGAATTAGAATATGGTTATTGAGAATGTATTGATAATGATTGTATAACCACATGAATTTGCTATTAATAAGGTAAATATTATTTGGACAATGATCGAATAGCCATTTGAAATGTCACCAGAATTTAAAGAATTGTGACTCAAGGAAACCTAAAGGTAAAGAATATGGTAGTTACTTAACATTTTGGAAGATGATAACCTAATTGTAAAACTTTAGTAAGTGAAAGGGTTTAAGTAACGAGAATCAAAACGTTGTGACTTAATCATAAAATAATCTAAAGTATAAGGACTTCCCGAATAATTTTTCGACAAGTGTATGGTGCCATGTTGCGCCACGTGCCACATTTTGATTGGCAGAACTCAAAATTTATTAAAAATAACTTAATCTCAACTATTATAAAAAGGGTATAGGAGTTCTCAAACTCCCAAAATCTCCTAACCAGCCTTCCTTTGCCTCCCAAACTCCTCAAATTCGTCCAACCTTGGCAAAGGTGGAAGAACTACCCTTAAAACACACCAAAATACCCCCTTTACGCTTGGACAATGCTCCTAACCATATATGGTTAGATCCCAACTCGAGAAATAATTTTGATTGAGGAATATCAAGGTTTTAATGATGCCTTTCTACTTGGGATTATTCGAAGAACCTTTGAGGTGAGTAACTACAACTTTGATTCCCTTTTTGCATAGATGATGTTTTGAAATGCTACGCATGTATTTGATTAAAGTAACGAACATTGATTCTGATGCATTAAAAAGAAAGATTGATGTATTGCATTTTGAATAACTAGTTGCTCTACCTATTATGTATCTGTTCTACTTTGCTCTGTTGCCACACTAGGAGCCATCCAATGATACCAAGATGGGCGACGATTAGTGTGGTATTTGCTCTGTATCTGTATTGTTCTGTTGGAAATTTCGGTAGAAGTCAACCGGGATTTAAATGTGGATTCACTTAATTGTACATGGCCATGATTGAATTAATATGAATCTCGTGCGCACCACCGGTAGTAGTTTAACTAGTGATATGGCCCTTTTATGCATTGAAAAACTTGTACATGCAATGATTTTTCTTAGAAATGAATTTTCCAAACAAAAAGTGAATCAAATGGTTTTGTTACTCACTGAGTATTTCGTACTCACTCCCCTTTTACTATAATTTTTATAGATGATTGAAGCTATAACATTTGAAAAGTAAGGCAAGCCAGGAGTTGGATCGTGCTCGCGAATAGGAGTAGAGTTGTGCATGTAGTATAAACCTGTCTTTGAAACTACCATGAATTTATTGAAAGTATACCCACCTCTATAAGAAATATGTTTTTACATCTTATAACATATAAGTTAATAGTGAGATATAATCTTTATATTTATTTGAATTCTACTTTTTATTATAAAAATTTTCTAATGATTATCTATTGGAAATCTTGGTAATCAATGAAATATATCTATTAATACAATTTCTTGTGTTTTTTTATATATTTTATTGAAAAACCTAGCTTTAATGTTTAACAATTTGTTACTTATATAATTAGC
This sequence comes from Nyctanthes arbor-tristis, assembly GCA_963692815.1. Lineage (NCBI taxonomy): Eukaryota > Viridiplantae > Streptophyta > Magnoliopsida > Lamiales > Oleaceae > Nyctanthes > Nyctanthes arbor-tristis. The sequence goes on from CAVNYN010025167.1 coordinate 17,074, forward strand.
TTTATATGTGAAACTCTGTAAGATAAGGTCAATTGGTTTGCTCTGTACGTCCCGTCTTCGCTATTTGAATTGAAGCTTCCGTTGTGAAATTTGTTAATTAATAGAAGATATTCGAAAGTATGGTAAAATTAGCGGGAGCGTGACATATAGTGACTTGATCACACTATAATACAAAGTATAATGATTTGTAGGACAATAAACGTGAGAACCTCATTTGGCCACATCACTCCCTGAAGTGTATGGTGTCAATAATTGGTGGAACTCAAAGATTTATTAAAACTAATTACTTTCCAACTATTATAAATAGGCGATTGGGTCATTAATCTTCCAAACACCCAACGAACCTCATTTCTTTCCCAAAACTCTCAAAAATTCGTCCAAAATTAATAATGGTGGGAAAACACTAATAAGAACTCACCAAAATACCTATTTATCTCTTAGAAAAGGCTCTTTGTCATATATAGATAAATCATAACTCAAAAATTTAGCTTTAATTGAGGAATATCAAGGCTTTAATGACACTTGTCCACTTAGGATTATTCGAGGAATATTTAAAGTGAGTAACATGTGCCTTGACTCCCCCCATTCGAAGTTCATATATTCCATAGCTCTCTTTATTATTCAATATTTGATTGTACATAATTGCTTCTCATGCTCCTATTGTATTGGCATTTGATTATTGACGGTGCACTATTAATTTGGATAAACCATTGTTTTTGTTCTTGGGCATCGCTGGTGGCGTTGTTTACCCGCTTTGCTTTGCTTTATGATACTATGACCTTGTTATATGGTATTGGCCATTTTGAATTGTTATTGAATCTTTATGTATTGCGCTTACGAGTAAGCGCTAAGCTAGTGGTGGCCTAATTTATACTTATGATTGGCTTCCTTGTGGTATTATAGCCTTCTTTTATTCTATCATGAGCTAATACATATTGTTATTCACTGAGTACGTTATACTCACCCCTCATTCTATCTAACAACCCTGTAGGTATTAAATTAAGAGCTCGTCCTAAGAGATCGGAGAAGATATATGTATGTGATCGAGAATTCGGTGTGAGGCCGAGGTTTCGTTGTGGATAGCTTACAATACACTCAATTATCAGAGTACGCAGCGAAAGAATCTTAATAATTTTGAATTGTATTAGAATCTTAATAATTTTGAATTGTATTTGTAAAATATCGCCCTCGATTTGCTATGAAGATATATATTTAAATGCATCCGCTACTGATATTTCGAGATAATATAGTAATAAAATTGGGGGCATGACAATTGTACTTTATTTATGAGATTATGTCTGTACTCACACGTCAATTTTAATGTGAATGTACACTATAACTTTATTCTTGCAACACACGGGTGAAAAAATCTAGTATTATTCCAAAAGAATTCTCCTTTTTTTCTTTTAAATAAAAATCATTTGGTTTTGAGAAAAATTAGCCACAATTTTTCTTCAAATGTTATCCTTCCTTCCGTACTATTATTCTTTAATTGGAACAAAAACAACCAATTTCTATTTTCTTAATATTTAAGTCATGTCAGCAACTTTTTCTTAATATTAGCTAGCACTGCTAATGTTTTGTGTTTTGAATTGTTGTTGAGTGGTTGAATTCTCAGTGTCAGACTCGAGTTTGAGTTACGCTCAATTTCTCTTATTCTCCTATCTCGCATTTGCATTAAAAAAAAAAATTCCATTTTCTCCAAACTTTCAATTTTGATATAATCGACATTCTTTTTTACTCTCATGTTTTGTCCCCGATCTTTTATACATTCATGCATTTCGTTCCTTCTATCAAATTTTCATTAAATGTCACGTTATTGAGGAGCAACCTGAGAATAAAACTTGGGCAACTTCGCTATGCAACTCCATCTATTTTGTTGGTGCAACCGCCCGTTTTGGTGGTTATCCGTGGAGGCAGATGGTGGTGGTGCTAAAGATTGATTGTCAACTGTCAAGGAAATTTAATTTGATAAATTTGGACTTAGATCCTAGAACTTTGATAAATTGAAGGACTTAGATTTTGAAACTTGAATAAATTGAAGGACTTGGTTTTGAAAATTTAATGAATACGAATGCTAAGGTGTAAAACTTCATAAATTGGTATCACCCATCCAATTTATACAGGGGTAATTTACACTTGGCATCACATCTCTAACCTCTATTTCTATTTTTACAAGTCCTCAAACATTAAGAGAATCTCTCCCCAAGTTCTAGTTGATGAATTCCATCCGTCTTGGTTGTTAAACTATATAAAATAACACTTTTATCCTCACATTGTAGTTAAATAAAGAAATAGGTGAAAAAGAAAATATTTAAAAATATAAGTATTAATCCTTCCCTTCCCTTCCAACCTAATTATGCTTCTACAATTTTTTTCACCATCTCAACCAAAGCCACCATAATCGCTAACCATACACTAGGAAACTTTTCTGTCG
>CAVNYN010025414.1:1317-14442 GCA_963692815.1 Nyctanthes arbor-tristis
CGTCCCCCCCCCCCCCCCCAAAATGAACCCTAAGAATTAACAGTGTGTACAAAATGAACCCTAAGAATGACACAAAAGGCTCTACAGTTTCTTTTCCTAGTGATGAATCGTCATACATTCACAAGGCATGAGTTCATACCTAGAGTTGAGAGAAAGGCGAGGCTACTGGGGGAGGTCTACGACAAAGATGACCGGAAACTGGCGGACGAGGACGACGGCTTCTTTTTTTTTGGGGCCGTGCGCCGCTTCAGCCGAAGTTGGGCAGCCAGCGAGGACGGCCGGAGTTGGGCAGCGTGCAGGCGGCTTCACAGCCTTCTTCGCGGGAGAGAAATAGTGGTGGTGGTGATGAGGCGTGCAAAATAGAGTTTGGGGCAAGGGGGGTTCGAGTCTGATTTTTGGGAGTGGGTGGGTTTTTGAGTTTGACTTTTTTGCGGTAGGCCATATGCATTTTTGTGGTAGACTTTTTTGCTTCCTGCCTGCCCTTTGCAACTGCTTGGGAATTTCTTTTCCTCTTCGAGCAAGTAATCTATGAGCAAACTTGGGGTTTTCGAAATTGAGTTGTTTTCAAATGTCGGCATTCGATCTTTGTGGCTTGATTATCTGTGTTTATGTCTCTGATTGTTGAGAAAAGCTCGGTTTTTTTCTTTTTAATTCCCCCTCCTTTTTAGCAGATACAATATATCTGAGCCTGAGAAATCAGTTGTTCAATACCGGGTTTTGCATATTTTCGGCTGATAAGGCGTCATCTTCTAATTACTCCGCTCTTCCCTGTTCTCTCTCATGCCCTATTGCTCTGCGAAACGGCGTGGTTTCTTCACCATTGTTTCAGGTGCATCGTCGAATTCGGTTGTCATTTCTGTCCAGAACGGGCTTTATGGCCCGAAAGTCCCTTCCAGTCTGCGGGTCTTCTGCCTCCGGGATATAACAGGTATCTGTTTATGGGTTTTGTTTCTCGGAAGTGGAAAACATGACCTTTGGTTTATGATCTAATCCTTCAGTGATTGTTGGGTCTGGACAATGTCATGACTCGGGTATATATTAGATTTAATTATCTGGTTTTTGATCTTGTAAGGATATTTTAATCTTGTTTAAGTTTAATTTAATTGATGGTAGATCCGGAAAGAGCCTACGGTAGATGATTACTAGCCTAAAATGAGCTTAAATTGGTGCATGTGTGGAACTTCTGCAGCTAGTGGGATTGCTGTAAACGTAATTCTGTTTGATTAATCAACATTACTCCAGCTCAAGGAATCGGGATTAGGCCAACTTGGTAGTATGAAATTGTGGCCTTGATATTAAGTATGGAAACAAATTCACGCCCAAATTACTTGTTCCTAACCCCAACTCAGTCATCATTTCTGTTAGCGGCCTTGATATTTTTCTCAACTTGGTTTCTTTGAATTCTTTATAGCTTGTTGAAAAGATCAACCATACGGTATTAGCAAACAATGTCCAGTGCAATACTACCTACACGCAAGTCGTTGCTCATAGTCAATTTTTTAAAGGTCTTCACCTACTGTTTTGGACCCTGGAATTCATTCAGTCTGATGGGTATAATGCACTGTTTGGTTGCATTCACATATTACTTCCAAACCCCCATTACCATTATGATTATGCTTGTTAGGCATATTATAAAATTCACTTGAATAAATTTTCCCATGTGGCACTATACTCTGACCAGCATAAATCTAGCTAATTTGTAATTTATGCAGCAGGTGATATGCTAAATAATAAATTGTATGAACGCGCAAGTAAAATTGTTGTGCTTACATATAATATATACCATTGAGCTTTAGCAATAATCATAAAATCGCAATCATTTGGAGATGGAAAGTATTCAATAGGTTATGCAAAACAATGTTATATAATTCCTTATAAGCCGGTAATTTTCCTTCAAGATTCTTGTTTTTCTAGTAATTTCATTATTTGTTGAATCATTTCATTGCAAATGCAATTTCTGTTACCCACCCTTAAGAGGGGGAAAAAAGACGTTCTCTTGCCCATTTCAGGTTTCATTCGTGTAGAGTAAAGCTGGTTTGTGATAATCGCCATTTGGTTTTTGTGATAATCACCATTTGTAGGTGTCATTAAATGATAAGTCAGATCGGAAGAGCACACGTCTGAAATTGTTTAATTGAACTTATCGTTCAATGCATTGCCACACAGGATGGTGATGTTGATGGGGGTGAGAAAAAGCATTATTCTTTTTTTCTTAAGATTCTTCATCCATTTATATTTTTGGTATGATGAAAAATTTATCTACTGGTGCTCTGGACTGAAGATTGAAAAATAAATGGGGCATAAATTTTGACCAAATCACACAAAGAATTCAGATGCTACAAAGAGATAGTTGTAGGAAGGTTTTTATTTCAAGAAAAGGGAAAATTAGGAAGAAATAGGTACTGGGTATCTGCAATGCTGTTCAACACATTACCAGTCCTGCATCAACATACTAATATATTTTAGTTACTTGTTTACTTTTCCATTTACTTGGAAGGTTTTTGACTTTATAATGATGCTTTGGGGTGTTGATGAAGGTATATATGGTCATTGAGCGGGAAAGTGAGGCATAATGAACTGCAGCTTTCTTTTGAATTTTGTTCTTACTTTTTGCAAGTACCATTTTATGATATTGATATCACAGACAAGTGAACATTGCTACTTCCGTATTCTGTTTTCAAGTGAACATACATACAAATTCTGAATGAAGTTACTAGAGTACAACCTTATGCCCCAAGGTAAAAAATATACACCAGTTCTTGCAGATGATAGCTGTTGAAAACGCAATTGAGATTGAAGTGCTTGTTTTCAATGTTTAATATATTGCTTTGATTGAGAATAATTATTGCGGCACAAGAAGCGAATGTGGTTTCTACTTTCTAAATGCTTTGTTTTTCATATACGCAGCAGCAATTGTTACAGGCAAGTCATGGGAAAAACTGGTTTTGAATAGTGATACCCCGGTACTTGTCGAGTTTTATGCAAGCTGGTGTGGCCCCTGCCGGATGGTCCATCGTGTTATTGATGAGACCGCTAGTGATTATGCTGGGAGAGTAAAATGCTTCGTACTTAATGCAGACAATGATATGCAAGTTGCTGAGAATTATGATATCAAGGCTGTCCTAGTGGTTCTGCTGTTTAAAACGGCATGAATCTTGAATCCGTTATTGGTACGATGCCTAACGAGTTCTATGTTGCTGCCGTTGAGAAAGCCTTTGATTCCGAGCTCGATATTTATCTTTAGAGCTAAACATCAGATGATTGATCAATTTTTTCTTTCTAGCATTTGATAATCCAGTTGATGCTGTAAATGCTTTAAACATTGGAAAATCCACCAACTCAAGGCACACTTCCCTGTCTTCATATGGCAGGCACTGTACAGCAATTTGATTTTTGATGTATTTGAAAATGTGAATCAGTTTGGTGTAATTGTTCATTCTTATTTCTATTCCCCATTTCTTCATCCTCAGCACATTCAGAAATAGGGGTTGTAAAAGACGGTATTCGTTGCTCCAGTCCATGTCCCTACTGTTGTCTAATGCTGATTTGTTGCCAGTTCTTGTTTACCTACTAGTTGTAGTCCGTGGGTTGCATGGAGTTTATGCAAGTCTTGGGATTTGATCATATTTAATTTCCGTTTCAAATTTTACACGCTCAAAGGAATTTCTAACACTCGTTATTTTTCATCATTATCATCAACTATATGAGAAAAAGCTTTTCTTATTATTATTATTATTATTATTTTTTGGAAGTACAGTTATAAATTTGTATTCTAACAGGACAAATGTGCCTATCAATGGAGATGCATGGTGGAAAATCAATGTGAGCCTTCCTTCACAAACTAGCCAAAATATATCTAAATTTCCATCCCCTCCCCATTCTGCTTCATCACACGATTGGTTCCATAAGAAATCAACCACTTGTTTTAGAAAAGGGCTTGGTTGAATACAGACTATAGCAATTGATCGGACTCTCACAACTTGCAGATGGTAATGGTGGGATGTGGTCTGGATCGTGTCCAAGTCGATCAGAATCAACGGCAATGAATGTAACGTCGAGGGCACTTGTCGTGAGGAACTATTAATTAGCAATAAACACATGTTATGAAGCAGCTGGTAAAAGGTGGCCTAATTTCATTGCTGTTGATTACTGCAAAGTAGTATTTTTGTTTGTTTTAAGGAAACTCTAATGCAAACGAGTTCATCGAATACCTGACACGTGTTGATACGAATTTTACCAAAATTTTCTAGAAAGGCAGCGGGGGAGGTGCATCTCAAGGCTCAAGCTGTAGATACGGTTAACAGTCAGCTAGTTTGTGGGTGCTCAAACATTGCCTCTAGCAAGGTATGTCAGCACCATTTTGAGCGCACTATTTGATGTGGACTATTTGATGTGGACTACTCTGTTAGGGCCGTACTTTATGATATTTCGCGATATTGAGTATATAATAAACAAATTCTATGCCGAAAATTTTAGATATATATAAGTTATAGGAGAAACTATGCATGTGTAATGACTTGTGTTAATTTATATTTGCAATTATAATGGTGAATTTGCAGGAAAATATAACATTTGGAGAATGCAAACTCTCAAGAGGAAAGTGTAGGCCCAAGTGGAGCGTTCAATAATCAAACCAGCTTTGCACAATTTGATAGCAGACCCATTAGATTCCATTACAGGCTATTAGGTGCATTTTTTCTGGCTTTGTTGTCATTGTAAATTGTCAAAAAGTTCCATCTTTTTTCTTTTCATTTTTTTTAAGAATTGATTATAGAATCATAATTTAGATTGTATTGATAATTGAATGTCTTTCTTTTTATAATACCGATCTCAAACTCCAGATTGAGTATATATCATTTTTGTTTGACTTTCAGTGTTCAATTTATAGGTGTTGCAAATGAGATGTGCTTAGTTGTTTACATTTATTGTGTCATAATTGAACCATTCGCTTATGTTATCCTATAATGGTGACAAACATATGAACCATATGTCGTTCATGTACGAAATCGACAAAACCAACAAATCAAACTCATTAGGAAACCTAAATTCCTTGACTGGAGCAACCTTTTTTCATCCCACATCCCTACTTCTAGTACCAATGATACATCCAACGTCCATGTAATAGATGCGTGTTTGGCAACTTTTTATAGAAAAGTTATTTATAAATTGAATTGTTATAAACTGAGACAAGATATTATTTTATTGGATATTTTTTCAAAGAAAAGTAAAAGATGGCGGCTTGATTTTTTCTTTTACCTTAAGGTTTGATTAATTATATCCACACTACAATTTTTACTTGGTATAACACATTTCAATTGCGCCAAGTGTCTTCACCTTTATTTATTACTACAAATATAATCCCTCACCTTTTTTATTTTTCATAATAAATAATCTTTATTAATTAGTATACCTGCTTTATAAATAATGAATTAAATATAAATATTATATTAGCATTCTTCAAATCATGCATATATGTGTGTGTGTGTGCGCACACACTAGATTTCTACAAATGTGTTGTACAGGTAGAGTTTCAGAGAAATTTCATACATAAAATATAACCTAATTGCATTAATTAGGGGTTGATATCACAAAGAAACTAAAATACACGAATTGTATGAAGTGCATCCTGCGCTGGCTAACAATATGTAATGAATTATCTATTTTATATTTTAATTATTTCTAAAAACACGTGTCAACTCATACATTGAAACTCACATTTCATATGTTAATGTAAAGAAAATCAAGACTGTAGATTATATTCATGAGACTTTATTCGAATAAAAGTACATATAGATATTTCACATATACAATTAGGAGAAACAATTAAAAGATATTTAATTGGTAATGTGTGCACTAAACTAAAAAAAATTGAGACTAAAATTTATTACTTAATAAAATCCATTATTATGGGTCTTTATTATAGAATTTGACTCATCATTATGTGCAACCTATATTAAAATCAATAATTATTAGTTGAATTTCAAACTAGTATTACGAAATATATCCATGTCCGACAATTTACTGTTAGATAATTGAAATTCAAGACCATTACGAAGTGTGTGTGTGTGTGTGTATAAGGAATTAGGTCTGCGGTACCTTTTATCGTATTTTTCCTACGAAAAATGTCTTAAATGAGGCCATTTTAGGCTTTTTTTTTTTTTTTTTTTTACATTTTACGTGTGCTCTTCCGATCTTTAAATTGTAGATTAATATTTCCTTCTTTTTTTTTTCAAGTAATCAGATGTTATGGTTCTTATCTATTCTTATATTCAAGAATCTTTCTTAGACATTTTGTAAATCATTTTCTATTTATATTATCTTTACCAATCGACGGTTAGAATGTCAAATTCGAGATTTCTTTATTAGATGTATATCTTATCTTCTTAATATCTTTCTTGATAAGTTTTATTATCTTTTTACTTTTAAAAAACCATTGGAATTTTTAGTAAATATTTTTATTTTTGACAAGAAACGGTTAAAAGGGTCGGGCAGGAATAAAAATTATAATAACTTCCCGGACCTATTGTCAAGTCAGGTTGATTTTCTTGATCTCATCCCCTATCTAATTATCTGTTAATTGGGTATTCCCGTCTCAATAGAATCAGGTACCTCCACGTATTGGGTTTGGCGGTTTTTTTTTTTTTTTTTTGCATTCTCTACTAAGGTCACTTAATAGCATTATATTCTATATCGAGTAAGCACATAGTAACTATTAGTTAACAACAAAATAATCAAAATGTTGTAGTTCAATGTGACTAATTATATATTACTTAACATTTTGTACTAATGTTAGATATAATTTGAATTAGTATTTTTCCATACAACGTACGTGTGAAAATCTAGTGCAACATAATGGAAATGTTATATTACATATATAATCTTTAACAATCTAAATATTGAAGAAACATGTACAAACATCCCTTGAGCCCATAGCAAAATAACTGCATATTTATTGGTTTAAATCAATAGTAAAATATAGTAATAGAAATATAATGGTTATCAAGTGTTATAAAAATGTACGTTTAAAAAAAACTATTATTTTAACTATTTAAAATAATAAAAAAATAGAAATAGTTAATAGAACATACGGCTGTGGAAGATTTTATTGTCTCCCACCAATCAATCTTTTTTTTTTTGTAGACCAATTAATTTTTTAAAAAGCTATGTTACAGTTATCCTATATCACAAGAACTTGCGCACAAACCAATCAACTCACTATAACCGATGTCAAAAAACAAACTGAATCCCCAACGATTGAAATATTATATTTAATTGAACTATTTTAATTTGACTCAGTGGCAGTACTGGATTAATGAGTTTCTGGTTCAATCGATGAGTCATTACTAACTTGGTTGCCAATTCAAGTATATTTGGTTAATGATATTTTTTTGAGTGAAAATACGCGAGAATAGTAATATATAAATGAAAATTATTAACCAAAAAAATAAGTTGCACAATGGTTTAAAAACTACTTCTTACATGTAGGCCATGAGTTCAATATTTCACCATTAAACTTGTAACAATATTTTTATGAAAAGTGACAATTGAGCAGGCGTTGCACGGGTTTAATTTAGAAAATTGTCTTTGATTGCAATTCCTTATACGCGATAGAGTCGTTGTAGCGTAAACATGAACTCACCTATAGTTTTCAATATAGAGTTAGTTATTGACCCGCTAATCGTATTGAGCTAATGAGTTTCTAGTTCAACAAGTCACTACTAACTTGGTAGTCAATTTAAATATATGTGGTTAATAATAATCTAATGACTATTCTGGATTAATGGGTTTTTGGTTCAACCGATAGGTCATTGCTAATTCAAGTATATGTGGTTAATGATAATATTTTTTTGAGTGAAAATACGTGAGAATAGTGATATATGAATGAAAATTATTAACAAAAAAAAAAGAGTTGGCACAATGGTTTAAAAGCCACTTCTTGACATGCAGATCATGAGTTTAATATTTTACAATTAGATTTGTAATAATATTTTTATGAAAAGTGATACCTGGGGCGGGGGGGCTTTGCAGGGGTTTTAATTTATGAAATTATCTTTAATTGCTCTTATATTTAAATATTATGAATATTATGAAAAATGAAAACTAAGACGGCGTTGCACGTGTTTTGATTTATGAAATTATCTTTGATTGTAATTCTTTGTATGCAATAGAATAGTTGAAGCGTAAACATGAACCCAACTATAGTTTTCAATATTGACTCCGTCATTGACGCGGTAGCCATACTAAGCTAATCAGTTTCTGATTTAACCGATAGGTCACTGCTAACTCAGTTGCCAATTCAAGTATATGTGATTAATAATAATATAGTGACTGTACTGGATTAATGAGTTTCTAATTCAACCGATGGACCATTGCTAACTCGGTTGCCAATTCAAGTATATATGGTTAATGATAATTTTTTGAGTAAAAATACACAAGAATAGTGATATATGAATGAAAATTATTAACCAAAAAAAAAAGTTTGCACAATGGTTTAAAAGCTATTTCTTGACATGTAGGTCATGAGTTCAATCTTTCACTATTAGATTTGTAATAATATTTTTATAAAAAATGACAACCAGGTGGGCGTTGCAGGGGTTTTGATTTAGGAAATTATGTTTGATTGCGATTCCTTGTACGCGATAGAATCATTGTAGCGTAAACATGAACTCAATCTTAGTTTTCAATATTGACTCGGTCATTGATTCGGTAACTCTATTGACGTAATGAGTTTTTGGTTCAACTGGTAGGTTATTGCTAACTTAATTGTCAGTTCAAGTATATGTGGTTAAAAATAATTTTTTTGAGTGAAAAACGCGAGAATAGTAATATATAAATGAAAACCGTTAACAAAAAATTGAGTTGGTACAATAGTTTAAAAGTACTTCTTAATATGTAGGTCATGAATTCAATCACATATGTAATAATTTTTTAAGAAAAGTGATAATCGGTGTGGTATGACATTATAAGTAATTGTGACGGATAGAACTGTAATATATATATATATATTTCGCAATTGAATATTTGTTATTATTTATTTTTTAGGAACCTTTAGAAATAAATTAATTTTTTGACACTTAAAAGAAATTTTTTGAACAGTAATAATGATTGGTATAGAAAAATTTACTAATGATGAAAAATGAATGATAACAATTAAATAAAGGAAAAGTTAAGGATGTACTTATTTATTTATAAGATTAAATAAACATTAAGGACCTCTTAAATAATTAATATGTGGTGCACGAAACAAAAATTGTAGTGCGTATATAATTACCCTTCAGGTTTCATTTGGCTGAACTGAATTAACCAATTTTCCCTTAGTTCTTGGGTAATACTAATTCAACTTCTGGATGGTTTCACTCACTGCACATTTGTTAATTATAAACTAAATTAAAATTAAATTTAGCTACATATTTTACGATACTTTACTAAAGATTTTGATCACTCGCAACTTATAAGCTGCTCAATGTGGTTAAGATCATGCGAATTGTATACAATGTAAAAGCCACCCACAGTGGTCATTCATGTAAGCTATTAGGAAAATATCATTTGTATATATACTCTTTATATATTTATTTAAATGTCTTTAACCTCATCTTCTTTAAAATGACACATTTTAGAGGTATGCGTATGAATTTTGTACATCATATACATACAAATAGCACTGCTCTACGTTATTATTCACAACTACTAAATTTTACTCCATACATTTCGTGAACTACAAATGTTATCAAGGTCGACATCCTACAAAATTTAAGACACTTCCTATTGGCCTCAATGACAAAATTAATCAGGCTATTCCAGTAAAGATATTACTGTAGTAAATGAATTTCAGGCCATAGAGTTGCGGAGTTTGGGTTAGTTAAAGCTTTTAGATGTGGAGCAAATTATAACCAGGGTAAGAAGTGAAAAAGCGTCAAAATAAAAAATTGAGTTTAGCCGCATTTTTTAGTTCTTTTTTTCAGTTAAGGCACATTTAAGTGCACCAATACGTGTGATAAAAGCGTAATTAATGCGTGATAAAATGTAAAGCGTGACGAAGCGTGCAGTCTAAGCTTCGAGGTTAAATGCTCCTACGCCATCGTTTAGGTAAGTTTTTTAGAACACTAATGTAGTTGATTATTTATTGTTATTTATTATTTAGTCCTTTATAGTATCGTCTACTACACAAAAAAACACTGTTGAACTTAATGTGGATTTCGAGGCCCCAATTATTATTTAAGAGTAATGCAATACCTCCCTATTAGAGTAGATTATTTTATTTTATTTATTTAGTTCTTTACAGTATCATCTACTACAAGGAAAAACTTTGTCAAACTCGGTGTGAATTCAGGGACCCCACTTATTTGAGAGTAATTTCAAGACCTCCCTGTTAGTTTACTAGTTAGTTCAACGATTGACAGTTTTGTCCTTAAAAAAAATCTAAATCTCGAATAATCTAAATGCTTTAGGTGAGCATGGAGAAACCAATTAGGGCATAATCGAAATTTTATAACTAGAAAGCACACGGCTCTAGACTATACATTGCTCAAACATTTTTTCAGCGACTACGAGGCTTTATTATTCGTAGCATGTCAAAGCAGCTGCAACAAATCAATTAATTAAGTTGTGTTCATATTAAGCGCACAATCCAAAACTAATTTATCACTTAATTAACCCCTGCCTAATCCGGTATTAACTTGGTACGAGGAATCACGGGACGGAGAATAGGGCATCCCCTTTGTATATAAAAAATGAAGAATATTCTATTTTCTTTGGGTATATTTTAGTACACATTATTAGATAAGAATGATAGATACTACATCTGTCCCACAAAGATAGGACGGTACGTAATTTTACGTAGATTAAGAAACGATAGGTAATTTTGTTGAAATATTAATTTTATAGGTGTAATCAGTAACTAATATCATCTATTTCGTGGCACAACGACAACAAATATTTGGTGGTCACATTTTCATATGCATCGTATATCCCTTTAAAAAAAATTGATATCGAAATGTAGCTCTCATTTCAAGGAATGATCTCTGAATACAATAAATGGCACAAAAAGTGGTCATGGGAGATAAAGATTGTCTAAAGCATGTAATCTATGTGGCCGTAACTACGGTCCCCTTGTAATATAAATTCTCTTCCCAATGAACTATGCCCATATGGTTTCTATTTTTCATTTTTCCATGCAATAAATTCACGTAGGTAAGCTTTAAGAGCATCTATATTGATGTTAAATTTAACTATCTACATAAACAAAAAGTACATTTTAAGGTATTGTTAAATATCACTTATACAAGTTAAATTTAATAATTATTGAAGCTTCACATTAAATGTATTAAATAAAATCACTAAAATTCACTCAAACTCGAGTGGATCCCACTATTGTCAAAAGTTATTCGTCAAACTTTATTAAATAAATAAAAAAGAATTTTTCAAAAGCATTAAATTACAACACAATGCTAAAATTGTTGTTAAAGTTAATGACAAAGTTAATAACTAACCAAAAATGATTATTTTAATAACTTCCTAAACACCACTAATGTAGCTACTTTCTGAGTTGTTAACTAACAAATTTACTAACAATTTAGTTTAACACTACCAGTGTGAATGCTATAAATATAGTTATAATACTGTTTTTAATTAAAAAGTTAAAGCGAAATGAGCTTAACTATCGTCCAAACATATCTTTTAAAGATTCTTGAATACTAAGGGGATGTTTGATTCAATTAATCGTAGTTGATTTATAAAGAGAAATTATAAAGAGGTGAAATGAGTGATGTAGATTTAATAGAAGTTTGAAATTTGTGGTTATAAATGAGTAGTTGTCAAATCAGTGGTAAATGGGATTATAATGTGTTTTATTAAAGAGTATCAAACAAGGGCTAAGATATGTAAAAGCAAGCATAAATTTGACAAGAGGAGAACCACATTAATATGGGACGACGTGCGAGACATAAAAATTTGTTACATGTCACAATGACCCCTTGACAAAGTGGGCCCCTTTACCGCGTCGGCCATTTACACCCAATAGCAAATTAGAAAATCCCAATCAGTTCTTGCACTACTCATCATACTTTTACAGTTTACTTATATATACACTTTTATATACTTTACTGCATCGGCCATTGATACCCAATGGTAAAAGTAAGTTGTTATTTTTACAAAGGTTGGGGGACATTAGTTTGCACAAGGGGAGGTGCCAGGCTTTGTTCATGGAAACACATAATGTTGGATTCATTTCAGTAATCAAATTTAGTCTCAATTCTCATGCTTTTAAAACACACAACTAAAAGTGAAATGTATTTTCATTTTCAATTCCTAACTGTACGCAGGAGACCCCTATATAAAGTCAATGCAAATGGTGCATTTTAGTTTCTTTATGACATGAGGCTTAAGAAGCACACTTACTCGGTATTTTAAGTACAAACTTACACTATAGGTTTACCTATGCGGAAAAATCTAGTTATATATATTGATTGATTTGTTCACAAATTAAATACACGTATAAAACAACTTTAAAAGAAAAAAAATTAAAACAAAGCGGCTGCTCCTAGTCCCAACCTACCGAGTAAGTTGATTCGCAACAAGTGTGTATACACCATATATGTATAAAGAGACCTATTGATCCAAGTCCGTCAATGATGGCTATTTCGTTCTTCTAGTTGAAGACATGACTCAAAGTACATATCGTGATTCAGTACTTTTTGCTAAAAGGATCCCAAATTCTATATATCCAAGATCATGATTATCAAGCTTATGAATAAAACGGTAAGAGAATCCAAATCCTCCTCCAATGGAGCCGGAGCGGAAAGCTTTTATTAGATATGGAATGCTATATATATGTTACACACTATTCTCATAAAGATCTAAAAAAGTATAAGTGATACTGTTGAAAAATTAAAATTTTAAAAATATTTTCTCAATACACCTTTTTTTTTATCAATATAATTACAA
Organism: Nyctanthes arbor-tristis; assembly: GCA_963692815.1. Classification (NCBI taxonomy): domain Eukaryota; kingdom Viridiplantae; phylum Streptophyta; class Magnoliopsida; order Lamiales; family Oleaceae; genus Nyctanthes; species Nyctanthes arbor-tristis. The sequence continues at coordinate 14,260 of CAVNYN010025414.1, forward strand.
TATGCATTTTAGCATTAAAAATGCTCATATATATAAGTTCCATTAAAATATAGCGCAAGTAAATCTATAATTAGTAGAACAAACTCCATACAAAATAATCAAACTTGAGACTTCTAAATTTCAAAGTCTTAGTCTAATCCTAGAATTATTATTGATATTTGTAAGATGGAGAGAGAAATAATA
>CAVNYN010025629.1:221-17327 GCA_963692815.1 Nyctanthes arbor-tristis
TTTTTTTTACTTAACTAGCATTTTTCCTTTTCTTATGAAGTACTTTTGGCTTGGTGGTTGGTAATTGCCTGTATTTCCCACGTTAACTCATTTAGCGCTTGGTGAGATTAATTTGACTGATGTTGGATTATTCATTTCCATCCTCAACGCTGCACCTACACTTGAATGCCTTGTTCCGATCTGGTTGGACAAATCGTGTTTTCCTTTTTCTTTTTCCTTTCGAATCTCTTAATTAAGTTATTTGTTATTTACAAAGCCTATTTCTTTCTTGACAGGAACGTATGCACCGTGGACTCAAGCAACCTCAGTTCGATATGCTATAAGGGAATCCTCCAAGATCGGATTTCCCTCAACACCATACAAAAGTTGAAATATGGCTATTAGTCTTTCCATGCAATGGAAATTAAAGTGGATATTATCAGTTCAAAATAAGTTGTTAACCTTACCACAAAGTTCAACAACTTGTGAAATTTTGTTTGTATAGATAATAAATATAGTTCGTGTGCATTGATCCTTAGGAATCTTATTACTATTAGAAGTAATTTGCATCATTTTTTGAATTACACGAGTGCTTTTCTTCCATCATTTTTTGAGAAATTTTTTTAGCAAATCTATTTTTTGTGCTTAGTTATGCAGTTTGTGTAGACAAAAGGTGATAGTTAAATTGGTAAATGCCTTGCCTTAAAGTTTTAAATTATATAGCTTCTGTTCTTCTATAGATACATAGGCCATCTTCTTTGAACTTCAATTGTGTCTTTACCTATTTCTTATTTTTCTTGGTTAAAAGAAAAATGTTCATTTAAAAGTTCAATTAAATTCATTAGTATATACTGAAGTCCATAAATTCTGTCCAACGAAATTTATTGAAATCCAATAAACTCTATAAAATTCATATGAAGCTACTTAGTTCACCAGTTGAGCGAGAATTCGAGAACAATCATTGCACAAGGAAAGTACGTATATGATATACGAGAGAGTAAATTTGAAACATGTGCACACATGAACATTATAGATATTTTTTTGGGTAAGATGAAAGAGACAATATTGTAGAGAATAAAAAGAGCTTCTAATAACCAGTATTATAAGAGCATTTTCAATGTTGGGGAAAAAACCTCCAACAAAACCAAATAATGTTCACATTTTAAGGGGGGAAAAGTCATTTGGAAGAGGAAAAAACCCATTGGAGGGGCCAAATTTGGCCTCAAATTTAGATAATTCCACCTTCAATTCTTGGCCCTACAAATGTTATGCTAACCAATAATATTCAACCACGCGTCCAATTTTAATTTTATAGCCAAATGATGATTCAATAGTTTGTGAAAATTTTGAATTTTATGACAAACGAAAAATTAAATGGGAGCAAAATTTATTGACTATGTGTAATAAAACATATAAGATTTTAATTTATATTTTCACATATATGTAATTCCAATGTCATTTAAAAATGTAAATAGTGCCGTCAAATCCACAACAACCATCAACATTCTTACGTAAAAGTAGGCACGGTTTATCCTTAAATATAAACATATTATAATGCATGGTAAAAAAAAACCCAAAAACCTATAACCATATCTTTCCTCCATGCATTATTTGGAAGTGAGTTTTTTCTCCCCAATTTTTTCCACTTCAGGTTTTTTCCCCTTAACTTTTTAGTCCCAACATTGGAAGTGCTTTTATATATGCACCAGATTATATGTTGAATTTCTTAGTTTATAGCATATTCACCAAGAGAAGGAAACAAGCATTCATGAATATGCCTTTTGCGGTGTTCAAAAAAAGAAAAAAGGCAAAAAAAGCTCGTAGCAACAACTACCCAATTGCTAAGAATCTTGCACTTCAAGATGTTGTACAATGATTTCTTTTATACATGAAAAAAGAGGAAAAAAGGGCAAAAATGAGATGCACTTGAGTTTGAAGTTCAAGGTTTAAGCACTAGGATGCAGTTTTCTATCATGGGAGGGGAAAAAATCCTATAATAATATACTATGGTTCTGTTATTAAATTAGATTGTGAATATTTTTAACTCTTAAAAGCCAATACCCTATTGTCACGAGACCCTTAGACCCATGTCTCCTTGGAATCAGATTCCATAGAGAAATTCCTTACGTTGCAAACGTATCCCTTTCAATTTTGAAAAGTTTTCAAATTTTAATTGTTTTATTATTTTATTTTATTTTTTATATCTTGGGTCGTGAAAAGTTTACTTCCAATTGGGCCTAATTTATTTTCCTGAGATATAAGGCTTTGGAGAGAGACCCAAAGTTCTAGAATTAAATACACCCTACCCAAGTCAGAAAGCCATGGAAGCCGTCTTCCGCTGCCGCCACTTCAGAAACGGTGAAAGAGAGACACAATCATGGAAGTTAAGAAATACAGATGAGTCGGGAAAGAAGATAGGTTAAGTTCATTGCTAAATGATATCATTTGTTATATACTATCATTCCTCGCCACAAAGATTTATGCAAAAATTTGCGCCCTTTCTAAAAGGTATAGACACCTCTTTGCTTCCGTTGCTAATATTTATCTGGTCCACCATGAACCGGGGAAGATAAATTCATCAGTTTTGTCGACAGGATTCTAATTACTTCAGAATCAGATATAAATGAATTTAACCTCAAGCTCTCGGGAGTTGATAAAGCTAACATTCCTTCATGGATATCTGCAGCAATTAAGCGCAACGTTCAGATACTCAGCATAATTTATAACAGAGGAAATTGTAGAGTTCAGCTGCATCTTCCAAGCGAAATATTTCTGTGCAAAACCCTTGTTAACTTGACACAAGACGCGTCAATACGTGATGATATCAAGGTTCCAAATCCTGTTAATTTACCCAACCTTAAAATTCTTCATCTCTCACATAAAAGTTTGCTCAGTGTCCAAAATTTTGCTGGAAATGCTTTTGCTGGTTGTCCAATGCTTGAGGAGTTGCACATACATTTTCCCATATCATCTGAAGCCCATGTTCTTAATATTTCAATACCTTCTCTAAGAAAGCTGGAATTGTTCTACTGTTATGGGATGGACAAAATTATTATTTAAACTCCAAATCTTCAGTATTTGGACTATATTGGTTCAAACATGCAAGACCAAGCGAAACGTTTTCATTACTATTCTCTAGTTTGATTGATCGAATAACGATTGCTAATCTCTTATATTAGGAGGAGTTTTTATCCAGGTAAATTTCTCATAAATCCTATAAAATCATGCTGATGTTATTTGTTTGACTTAATAGAATTCCATTTTAATATTTTTCTTTTTCTTATGAAGGATTTTTGGATTCGTGGTTGGTCATCGACAGTATTTCACTCGTTAATTCATTTAGAGCGTCGTCTGGTTAATTTGGCTGATCTAGGATTATTCATCTTCATCCTCAACTCTGCACCTACACTTGAATGCCTTGCTCTTGATCTGGTTGGACAAATCGTGTTTTCCTTTTGAATCACTTAATTAAGTTATTTGTTATTTACAAAGCCCATTTCTTTCTTGCACAGGAATATATACACCCTGGACTCAAGCAAACTCAGTTCGATAGACTACAGGGGAATCCTCCTATTTGCCTCTCTCAACACCTTGAATTAAATCTTATTTGACCGTGAGATTGATTTTAAGCTAGTGGAATATATTCTACTATATGGAAAAGCACTCAAGAATATTAATATTGCCATGCGATGGAAATTAAAAGCACTAAAGAAAATGATTATCAATCTTGCCATGCGATGGAAATTAAAAGCACTAAAGAAAATGGTTATCAATCTTGCCATCCAATGGAAATTAGAGAGGATATTATCGGTTCAAAATAAGTTGTTAACCTTACCACGGAGTTCAAGAACTTGTGAGATAAATGTTTGTATAGGTAATAAATAGTTCCCGTGTATAGACCCGTAGGAATCTTATTATTAGAAGATATTTACATCATTTTTTGAATTGCATGGATACGAAACCAGAGTGCTTTTCTTACATCCTTTTGATGAAACTAGCAAATTGTGATCTTCATATTTGAGAAACTTTTTAGCAAATCTCTTTATTGTGCTTGGTTATGTAGTGTTTGTAGATTATGGTGACAGTTAAAAGATGTTAAACAACACCCAGTCCTGTTCTCCCACTATACATCTAATCCTGCCTGATGCACATATAGTGGGAGATTATTGGATAAATGTATATTTTTGAAGTTCTCAGTTATATAGCTTGTGTTCTTTAGTAGAGACGGAGGCCATCTGATTCCCCCTATTTTGCTGTCATTTCCGGCAGAAATTGGGGGTGAAGTCCCCCATTTTGCTGCCGGAAATGACAGCCATTTGGCTGCAATTTCCGGCAGCATTTGTGTTGCTAGAATGGCAGCACAAATGGGGGGTGAATCTCCCTCATTTACCTGCCATTTCTGGCAACAAAATGGGGGGATTCACCCCCCCCCATTTCTGGCAGCCAGCACATGTGCTGCTAGAATGGCAGCAAAATGGAGGGAATTCACCCTCCATTTCTGCCGGAAATGGCAACCATTTGGCTTTCATTTCCTGCAGCATTTGTGCTGCCCGAATGGCAACACAAATGGGGTGAATCTCCCCATTTTGCTGCCATTTCCAGCAGCAAAATAGGGGGATTCACCTCTCCTTTTTTAGCAAGGGAGACGTCCATTCCGGCGGCAAGGGAGAGGTTGGGTGAGGATGGGTAGGGTGGGTTTTTTTAAGTTTTTTATTATTTTTAAACCTTTTAAAAAAGTTTAAAATGTTTATGGGGGTATAATCGTTGTTTTGATAAAAATTTGGCTAAACAGGAGAAATAGGGATGATTTGTGTGCATTTTTGAAAGGTTGGGGGCTGTGGGGTGTCTTAAAAAAGGTTGCGGACGAAACCGATTCTTAACCCAAAGGTTGGGGACGATTTGCGAAATTAACCCTTATAAAAATGTAAAAAATAATTATTGAAGTATGTGAAAATTTATTGTTGTCAAGAACATACAACTACAAGTAGTAAAATTTGACTTTAGATTTAAGGGAAATTTTCGCATTTCGTCTCCAACCTTTGTCAATTTTAACAATTTCATCCCTAATATTTTTTGAAGCGTATAAGTCCCCAATTTTTCAGAAATACACGCAATAGGTGCATCTTTACATTTTCCGTTAAAACCATCTGTTAGCATGGGGGTATTTTCAGAAATTCTTATAATATTTGATAGGGAAATTTGCACATTTGGTCCCCAACCTTTGCCTATCTTAACAATTTCACCCCAACTTTTTTTTCACACAATGGGTCCCTCAATCTTTGAAAAAATAAGCACAATAATCCATCTTCACTTTTTCCATCTAAATTTCTATTAACTGATCCACGTGCGCCACTAGTGAGGGTTTGGTTTAGAGATATTTTCGGCTATTTCTGATATTTGACACAATCCAAACTTTTAAAACAATCAAACGATCAAACTCAACTTCACATTTAGTTTGGTTTAAGAGTATTTCTAATTATTCCTTTAGTGTATAATTAATAGATATTTGCCTTTTATGTCGTATTTTTATGTTTAAATATCCAGGCTACATAATGGTAGAGATGGCAGTGGGTCGGGTTCGGGATGGGGAGGACTCGTGAAACTTTTTCTTTACTCCACCCCCTGACCCGCCAAAATTCGGGACATATCGGGTCGGGGCTTTTGCCCCATTTACTGACCCGTTTATATTTTTCTATATATATTTTTATTTTGTTCAAATATTTTTTATGTATTTTTTATTTTTTTCCATATGCTTTTAATATATTTTTTAATTTTTTAAATTTAAACAGGACAGGTCAGTTCAGGTCAACCATGACCCGCCCCGGCCTGCCTCACTTGGCGACCCGATTTACCCCCAAACTGACCCATCCAGTCCACCTGATAGGCAGAAAAAATTTACCCCATTCGGACCTTGGCCTCACGGGCTCTTGGTCGGGTCGATTTAAATTATCATCTCATGTGATATCCAACTTTGTCTTGGACACTATCAAAATACGAATCCAAGACAAATTTAGATAGATCGGAGTCTATTATATAATAATTTAGATATTTAAACACATAAGAATACAACAAGGCAAACATCTATTAATCATACACCAAACAAAAGTCTTGCCAAATATTAGGAATTACCGAAAATACTTGTAAGCTAAACTAAACGTGAAGTCTGAGTTTGATCATTTGATTGTTTTAAAACTTTAGATTGTATCAAATATTAGAAATTGCCGGAAATACCCCCAAAGCAAACCCACTTGTGTGGTGCATGTGGATTAGTTAATAGAAATTTTGATGGAAAAAGTGAAGATGGACTTATTATACTTATTTTTTCAAAAGATGGGGACCTATGAGACGCCCCGCCCCTAGTATCTTTATCTTACTAGAAGTGTGACGTACGCCGATGATAAGTTTCAACTAAAAGCTAGAATTTACCGTCAAGGCTCATGTGCGTTCTAATTATTCTAAAAAATTTTGACAGCATCTCCCCCAATTTGCTAACAAACCAACACGTTTAACAAATAACATCAAACTCGTATACACTTCAAATTTCCAACTATAAATAGCATGACCTCATAATTGAAGAAATATACTAAACCGACTATGGTTTCTACGAGAACACCCAATAACTAATAGTAAGTTAACCTTATCGAAGCATATAATTCATAGTAACAACAAACTCATAATACTCTCTATATGGTGGCTCGAATTTCTTGAATTAGCAGGCTCGATCATAATGCGTTGCCCAAACTCTGATTGTTACCTGAAAAGATAATCATTTAGGAAAATATATGAGCTGACTAGCCTAGTGAGTGGAGTTTTATAAATAAACATGCTTCCGAAAATTAAAATATAACTTTTGCAAAAATCTCGAATAAAATGTTCAAGTCAAATCTAGACTTTCATGATCTGAAATATAATTCAACGTAATGTCAATATTGATAGAATCATTTCACATTAGAAACATCATGGACATCTTTTCTTTTGATAATCATCATCGAATTCAATAGAAAACATTGTGAATATCATTCATTTAATAATCATCATAAAATCCACTCGAAAACATCATAAAAATCATTTCATTTCAAGATCATCATAGAATTTTCCCCAAAAAGTATTCAACATCACATGATCATTGTTGTACCCGATATGGAATGCTTCCCAAGTTGATCTGGAATGTTACTCGAGCTGAGCTGGACTGAAGCAAGTTGACAGCCAATGGTCTAAGAAGGGTCAACAATCGTAGTCCAAACTAGAAACCAGGTCTTACCTCTGGAAAGTTGCATAAAACATACCCAAGATCTCACTTGTGGAGAGCTACATGTGAAGTGTAAGTTGATCACCTCGCAGCTCCTTCCCATCCAGGTCTTGTTCATCAGGTCTTCATCATACTCACCAAGATCCAGGTCTTTATTTACTAGGTCATCATCTGACCTCACCTAGTGCATCACCGACTAGGAAGAATTGAGCTGAAGTAGAAGACCACACCGTTCAAGAACTAGATTGGTCACATCAATGATAGTTTTGCACTCCACTAGGGAGACTTGAGTCCCAAGTGTACTTTAGTTATTGGCCCACATGTTAAGCATGTTGGACACTTGTAACAAATATATTACCACATGTCAAGCATGTTGGACACTTGTAAGAAATACATTTCATGCACCTCCCACTATAAATAGAGGGATGTATTACACATTTAAAGGGGGGAAAAAGGAAGTAATAAAGAACGTATGAAATTGTCGGGATTCCAAGTCAACAATCATGATACAAGTCATACGCGCGTAGACATTAGCTTGGGCCATAGGTACCTTATGACCCCTTCGCCCTAGACGACACAATAAATAGCTTGAGCTATAACTAGCACATAGGTCTCTTTGCCAGAATAGTGTTCATTTGGTCAACTTGAGCTATAGACGCCTTCGCCTATATGTGGCATATCATTTGGTCAGTTTGAGGCTTTGAGCCATATAGGCCCCTTCCCCTGTGGACGTCATATTCATAACATTGGATACAACTTGGGCGGGTTTTCATATATCATAAATCATGTATCAACTCAAACATTCTTTAAAATAGATGAAGCATCATTTCATACAAACATTCACACGAACTTTCTAAAGAAATATCAACTTTTGTGAAATTCTATAGAAATAGATTCGTTACAAAACATTGCCAGTTTCTATGAAATCAAAGTATATCATATTTCATTTAGAAAGAAAAGTAGAGGACATACTCTACTCAACGGTTAGGTAGCATTGTAGCTCTTCTCTCGTTCCATTTCCTTTTTAGTCTTTGGCATTTCTTGTAACATTATATAAAAGCCTACTTAACATTTAATTCCTTTATATTCCTCAATTTACACACATAACTAAATTCTTTCACTTATCCTTACTTCATCCTATTTACCTTCTTTTTAGCTTATTTACTAGTTAAAGATTTTCTAGTTTAAGTAATAATCTTTCATCATTATATACTAAATTAGAAAGCTCAATAATTACTCATCATTTCTACACTTAACTCTTCCGTCAAACATGTGCATCTATTATTGAATCAAGGCTTTATGTAACTCTTAAATAAGGATCATTAAGTTTTTCCCCTATTTAGACAATGCCCATTTAAAACCATTTTATACTCAATAACGGTATCATATGTTTATAAAATTTTACCATAAGGTAGAACACTTATATAAATCCATCCTATATAAGATTAAGTTCAGGAAAACTAGGTTGAGAACACTAAAATATTTTTTCCAATCCCAAAATCCGTTCTCGGGTCTGCACCGTCCCTCTTCACAAAACATGTCATAAAAACCCTTACAAACCTCCAAATGGTGTCATTCAAATTTTGGATGATAAACGACTCATAGAAGATCATTTTTCAACTTGTATCTTGTTAAAATTCCACTTATACAATCAGTTATGGCTTTCTAAAGTTGGAAGGGCAGAACTCCTTATATAATCTAATTCTCTTCTGGATTCTTTCATTAAACTTGTTCATATATGCTTGGCTTCCCATAATTCAATATTAGCCTCTAATGCTTTCCTTTTTATTAAAGAAGACATGACTTTTCTTCTTTCAATTTATCCAAAACTTCATTTTAGTTTAACAAATACTATAAAATTCACTATAAAATCCCAAAGAATACTTTATTCGAAAATTTCAACTTCAATTTTTCCTCCTTAACTAGAATTTCGTATACTAACTTTGCATGATTCCCTTCTAATCTTCATATAATTCTAATTTCATATCTAAGAATAATTCCACACTATTTAAACCAATAAAAAACTACATCAACATCAACATCAATTACTCAATTCTATGAAATTTTCTTAAATCCATTTCAATAACTTTAAACCCAAAATCTCATACCATGCATATGAGTTCAAACATTTTCAAATAAATATAATCTATATCAACGACTCAACATTTTCCTCCTCATGAATTCATTATATCAAACCATACATTAAAATCCCAATTTCTCAATTTTTGGGGTTTATGAAAATCAACTTATAATATATTATAGAGACAAAAAAATAAAACCAATTATTCTGTCAATATAACATCAATTATTTAACCTCATAGGAATAATCGAAAAATTTAACACCCAATAGAAAATACATAAACCCTAAAAATAATCTTTTAACTTACCTTTTTGACATTTCACAAGAAAATCAAAACTCAAATATCAATCATGCCATGAAGGTGTAATTCCCTCACTTTCTTCTCTTTTTCTTCCTTTTTCTTTTTCTTTTCTTCTTTTTCCTTCAATTTTTCCCTTTCAGCAGAACTCCCCGAGAGCCCCGCGTCTCTCTCTATCTCTCTCTCTCTTCCATTATTTTCTTTTGCTAATCAAAGACAAAACACTTATGAATATAGGAAATTGCACACAAAGTCCCTCAACTTTAGTAACTAATTTAAGTTGGTCATTGACAAATCTTATTTAACTATAAGTCCTTCAACTATTAATTTTTCAACTTAAACTCCTTTGATTAGTTAGACTTTAACCCAAATAATTAAATTTTGACCTTGACTTCACTATTTAACTTTTGACTTTTAGTCTATAAAATTTGGGATATCACAACCTATGGTGGTGAAAAAAGATGGGGATGAAAATGTTAAAATAGGCAAAAATTGGGATAATATTACAAGAATTTATGAAAATACCCCCACACCAATGGACGGTTTTAATGGGAAACTTAAAGAGGGACCTATTGCACATATTTCTAAAAGGTTGGGGACCTATATGCTTCAAAAATAGGTTGAGGACAAAACTATTAAAATTGGCAAAGGATGGGGACGAAATGGGACATTTCCCTAGATTTAAAGATAAACTTCCTAGAACAAGCACTTGGTAAATATTTTTTGTAACTGAGATCCATTTGAGCATACCCTATTAGAGCATCTTAATGTCTATTGTGAATGTCTAAGACCATCTATAATGGTGTTGTTAAATTTAACTATCTAATAAACAATAGAGTAATATTTTAGTAATTGTTAAGTGTCATGTAACTACGTTAAATTTAACTATTGATTTTTAACAGATTGATGATGTTAAATTAACTGTTACATTCCAACTTTAAATTAAAAGTGGGTCATAGCTAAATTAATTCAACATATCACCAACATAAAAAATAAAGAAAAGAAAGATGATTGGTTACATAAGTTGTAAAAATTATTGTTAACTTTAATAACGAAGTTAACAAATTGTTAAAAAAATTCCTATAACAACTTCATTAACACCATCCATGCAGTTATATTTTTGAGTTGTTAATTAACAACTTCATTAACAACTTGATTTAACACCACTCATGTGGTAATAATTTGAAAATGAATAGAAAGAAATATAAGAAAAAAAGAGGGAAAAATGAAAAATAAGAGAAAAATAGAAAGAATTTTTTTTAAAAAATGATAAAATAGTTGTCGAAAATGTGGAGGATGTTGTCTCGAGGTAGACATTGATAGGGAAATGCTATTGAAACGTTAATGCAAAAATAACAAAAAAGTGAAGTAAAAGAGTGGAGAATGATTCAAAAAAATTAATTAAAAGTAAATAGTACTACTTCCGTCATAAAAAGATAGTCTTATTCCTTATTTCACATGGATTAAGAAAAATTTATTTAATAGTATTGAAAAGGTAAATTGTAACTTCATTTCTCTATTATACTATTTCATTTATTAATTATTACACTTTACTAATTCTATTTATATGATAATTATGTGTATTAAATAGGAACATATAAGATAACTAATATTTCAACTACTTTTTAAAAGAGAAACCAGACTATAATTTGAGATGGAAAAAAAAGTAAAGTTAGACCATCTTTTTAGAACGGAGATAATAATAAATATGGACCTTATTTGATTTTGTGTCTCAATTTCCTTCATCCACACATAATCTCTCTAAATTGATGCATTAAATATGCTCTTGTATTTAAAATTTGATTCATTCTTTTTAACCATCTCTTTGTACCATTCAAAAAGAAATATCTTGTGTGTCATATTTTCAAAGAGAGCCATTGTTAAATGGTCAACCTCCATTTATAAAAAAACAAATGCCGTTTTACTTTAAATACATTATACATATATTACTTCCAGCAGTTACATCAAATCCATGTACAGTTAATTGAGGCATTGCAATCCTTTTGTTAAGGTCTCTAACTCTCATGTTCTGTTTTACAATATCAATACTTTAAAATAAAATATATGATACTCTATTTTAAAAATTCTCTCCAACCCATTGTCACGCCCTCAAATTTATTACTTTATTTTCACGTAATATTGGCATTTAACAATCGTGAAAGCATTGGAGAAATAAATCTCAATTCAAAATTTGAATGTGAGACTTTACAATTACAAGTCAATCATTATTATACATAATATTATTCTATTATAACTTTATAATAACTATTGTGGCCACCCACAATGAAACTTCGGTCACACACTGAAATATCGATCACATAAATGTATGTTCTCTATTCTTGAGACGATCTGGCCACAAAACTGGTTATTTCCACAGCTACAGGGTTGTAAAAAATAGGGAGTGAGTACAAGATACTCAATGAATAACCAAATATTTTGATTCACCTTTCATTTAAGAAATACATTTTTAAGAAAATTATGTATTTCATAAAACCTTTGGATGTATAAGAGGGCCAAGATCACATAGCAAGACTATATTATTACAAAGATAGCAAAATGACCAAAATCACATAATAAAGTCATATTCCATAAAGCAAAACAAGACGGGTAGAGCATTAAATAGCAATACAAATACAATAAATCATTCATTCTTTCCACAATGCATAAAAAATCCATGCGTAAATTACGAAAACGTTACGAACAAAAGAATGAGAATCAAAGTATCGATTACTCACCTTAAAAATTATCTGAATGATTCTAGTTAGAAAATTGCCTTTAAGATCTTGATATTTTTTTAGAAAGTGCCTTTCAAGTGGGGATATATATATATATATATATATGGGGAGAGGACTTCATTTTAAGAGCAAAAAGAGTGTTTGAGGAAATTATAAGCAGTGTTCTATGGCCTTCTAAATTTTTGAACGAATTTCCCTTTGCATTTTGGTCTTTTCTTATATGTGTTAGATTTAATTATATTTAGATAGCATATGAAATTCACAAATTACAAAACTCACAAGTATCCTAGACACTTAGTAAAATTAACAAATTTATTATTTACAAAAATGCCAAGTGTTTCATACACTTGACAAAACTAGCAAGATTATTGTTTATAAAAATAAGCTGTGTCTTATACATTTGGCAAAATAACATCCAATTAAAAATGACAAATATCACAAATCTTGCCAAAACTAACAACCTCTATTAATTATAAAAATAGCATATGTTTAATATTTAGACGTTTTATTTTAAATTTTCACGAGATTTTACACCCACATACTATATATCTTCTCCATAAATTTTTTTATTTTTCTTTAATATCTAACCATTAACATATTCTAAAAAATAAATAATTAGGCACCATATTAACAACGGAACGCAATTAAAGAGATATTTATACAACTTGAATTGAAATAAGTTTTATAGAATATCATTTCTTTGTGTTTACTGTCTCACAAATTAATTTCGTTTATTTTGTTATAAATTAATACATTAACAATCGAATTAGAGAATAATCTAGATTAAAAAAAATTAAGGGCGCAATCGCTTGCCAGAGTTCGAAAGAAAACCTAATTAAAAGGAGAGAAGCAAGAATAAAAATAAATAAAAATAAAAATAAACAAAACTTCATAAAAAAAGGGAAATGGCATTTCCGTAATTAAAGGGAAATGCCATTTCCCAACCTGCAAATCTAAGTGGTGCGCCATAGAAATGCCGCGCACCACTGTAGAAGCCCGCAAAATAAAAGCGCAAGGTTGGAGCACGGATGGAGTAACGGTTAGAGATGGCGTAGGGCTTATAGCGTCGATCGTGTTATTAGATACTTAAAAGCAACAGTCTACCGAAATAAAATGATCTTAGATCAACACTAAAGTCACTAATAATAATATTTTCTGGTTAATCTGTTGGAATAAATATAGGGTAATTTTGCAACAAAACCCAAATTGAAGGAAAGGGGGCCAAGTAAAAATAAATAAATCTCAAAGTGAATTTGTTGAATTTTTAAAGAAAAAGAGAGGCTCAGATCTGTATCGAGTCAGGAAAGAGGACAATCACGCCATGGCTGCAAAAATCACCGGTTGCACGTGGAAGAAAGGAAGAAGAACTCCGATCTACATGCCATCCGGGTTGCCCCGCCAAGATACGGATCGTTTCCCCTTTACCCGATTCACAGCTCATAGGAAAAATAAAGGAGAAATATCGTCACAGCCTCTGATTCTTGTTTGAGAAACGCTACATATCAAAAGATAGTCCACATATATTGTTTGCAGGAAATGAAGTTGCAGAAGAAGGTGGTGGTGATGATGATAATGATGATGATGATGATAAAGATCCAAGATAAGATCCAGTGTTGGAGACTCTGTATATATCAGCCTATGCCTATCTATCTGTTGCGGGAAACAAACAAGAGAAAAGGGTTGTTTTACAGAAGAAATCATTGAGTAAAGGAAGAGGCAACAACCCTCTAATGGAAAATCCCACATCTCCCTCTACCCTCATTCATTCTTTCCATCTGAGCTGATTAGCCCTAATTTTAGTGGGACAGGTCGGTATTTATAGTGCTCTATGTGATTTCTCTATTTTATCCTTATCTGTCTATTTACTTGTTGTGTCTGATGCCATCTTGAAATTTGAGGGCGCTGAGGTAATTCCGGCTGTAAGCATGGTGTTATTTATGTTCTTTGAATTTATATACTTGAAAATGGATTTTGTCATCGGTCTACAGAATTGGACCCAATACTAAGTGCTCGTTTAGAGGTCTCTCATGCTTTAAAAAATACACCTAGTGCATTTAAGAAAAAAGAGAGACACAAAGAAAAAAAAATTGTAAGTGAAGTAATTTTATAAATTTTTATTTTCTTTTAATCAATTTTATTTACACTATTTTTTTTTCAGTTTTCCTCTATCTATTCTCGTGCAAGGCCTGCAAATAAACCATCATCTTCACCTTCTGCACTATTATGTTATCATTATTTTTAAATTTATCTCTCTCTCTCTCATCTTTTTTATTTTTCCTGTCTTTTTTCCTACACCTCATTTTATTACTATTTACTTAAAATAATCATCTTCTCTCCATCCCTCTCCTCCACATCACTCCCACAATCCACCCTCCTATTGAAAATGCTCTTACAAACTCATTATTAGAAATAAGAGAAAAAATAATTGTGATGAAATAGTATAGACTCATGCAGTAAATGTTAGTCATATAAAATATTTAGATACGATTTAACCAATTTTTATGTAAAATGAGAATGATTTTACTAACGTAGGCTACAAAAAGCGGAATTTTCTGAGGAACCTGGGTTTTTTACGAAGCTCAAGAACTAATGAAATACTGATATGTAGTGTGTGTCAAGTGAAATGTCAGTATATAATTAGAGACTGACTTCCGTAAAAAACCTCGCTTGGGTTCCATAGCCGGACTATACAAAAAGCTGTAACAGAGATGGTGAATTTCTACAGTCGGACTCATAAGATTTACGCCTTATATTTAACAGTTGAGATTTAGCGTCCAACATCAGATGATAGATTGATTGTACCAGTTTGGTTGAATTTTTTGAACTAAAAATTAACTTAGTAATAACATGCAAAACGCGGAATAGAAATTGCTTAATAAGTAAAAGTATTGCAATAATAATAATAATGTCCAAACATTTTTTGTTTTAGTCTCTTCAAATTATCAAAATATGACATCATAATAAGAAATTTACCTTAACTAATCATCACAAGTTCAAAGAAAAATGAATAAATCGTAAAGTCAATTGATTAGGAAAATTAGCAAGCATCCATGCCAAGTAAAATATTTTGAAGTAACGTGACGTAGTTTCTGGCAACTCAAACTGCGTAGATGATGCACTCTAGGCACACAAATTAATCATAACGACCATTGGCTAGCTTCACAACTTCCCTCCCGATCCCATCGTTTTCTAATTTAAGTGCAAATATATTCCAAACTTGACCACAATCTTATACATTCAAATATTCAGCGTGTGACAATAATTTATTTAATCAGAAATCTAGACCATAAACATAAAATTGATATACATGAATTAGTTGACAAATTAGTTGCAGTCAAAATTTTTTTTCATTTACGCATCACAGCTCTTCCACATCCAATATTTCGTCACCCCAAATGATGCTTAAAAACCACACTACAAAGTGAATTTTTTTTTTTTTTTTGGGGAAAAGGTTATTCTTTATTTATTTTTTTTTTTTTAAAGAGGGGAAAAATATTATGCTCTGAAAAAAGAATGGGGAAGAAAACGATAGGCTCAGATCTGTTGATGAATCGGGGGGGAGATTCGACAACGCCATGGCTGCAAAAACACCGGTTGGATATGGAAATGAAATCACATACCATCCAGATTGCCATTGCCACGCCAAGATACGGGTCGCTATATCTCCACAGCCGATGTGTTAGCTTGGAAGAATTAAAAAGCGTCATCACAGCCCAAAATCGAGTTACCAGTCACCGAATTGCAGAATCAAAGAGCTCGTTCCATTAAGAGCTTCAAATAAATAAATAAATAAATAATCAAGACATATGGCGTAGGCTAAATGCCTAACCAACACTCTCAACTTCGTTGTCTGGATTGTTGTTTTTCTTCTTCAGAAAGGGTTGTTGGCTTTCAAGATAAAAGGTTGGGCAAAAAATCATCGGCTACACAGAAAGGGCAACCACCCTTGAAGAATTACCAATCTCTAGTAGCCTCATTCTTCCCTTCCAAGCGAACACTTGATTTCGCACAAGCTCCGACTTGTACTAACCCAGCAATTCACGAAAACTACTGCACGAATCTATCGTCTAATAATCGGATACAAGGAGAACTATACCACGCCATGGATGCAAAATCACCGGTTGCCTGTGAAGATCATAGAAACTCACATGCCATCCGGGTTGCCCCCCCAAGATACGGGCCAGTTCGTCTCGGTGCAAGATTAATCGGCTCAGAAGAATACAAAAATCATCGTCACTGCCTCTTGCACCCTCCGTTAGGTATATGTATCAGATCAATACAGAAAGAGTCCAGCTATTTGAACAAGGAAGTCTTACAAAAAGACTAGAGAGAGAGAGAGAGAGAGAGAGAGAGAGAGAGAGAGAGATGTGCGTGCGCGCATACATGGAGGGATTAATTTGCAGAATGAATGGATGAACGTTGGGTTGCATATATCGATTGCTGTTGCTTGCTTCTGAAGGGCTGTTGATTTTTTTATTGTAATATAGGAAGAAAATCATCGGAATTACAAAGAGGGGTAACCGCCCTTGAAGAATTCCCAAGCTCTCCGCAAACCTCATTCTTCCCTTTCCAAGCTGCTAAACCTAGGGTGTGCCTCAGATGCCCTTTTGTAGTGTAACCAGAACTTTCCTAATTTACCCCTGCCCAGAACTTTCCTAATTTACCCCTGCCGTCTGCGCCATTTGGCCAAAAATTCTAAGGAGGCCCAATAACAGGGCGCATATGTGGCAGAAGGCTCTCCGTAACGCAGTGGCTTACTCATTCT
>CAVNYN010025688.1:1020-19248 GCA_963692815.1 Nyctanthes arbor-tristis
ATGTTATTCCAAACATGCCCTTAAAATTTTCATTTGGAGTATGAGAAGGTGAAGTGGGTGGGATATTGGGGTGGGGCGGGGTGCATACCGAGTGACATGGACTTGTTCAAACACTTCAATTAACATGTGAATGCGAAGACATGCAAAAACAAGGACGCGTGGGGATAATTATGTGGAATGTGCGTGTTTAATTTTGGTAATCTGGTTTTATTTTATTAAGGCACTTTAATCACGATTTTCTATTCATGGCATTCAATGCTTGGATCACAAGCAAGATATTTGCAACTTTCATTTAGAGCATCTTTTCAGAATCTCATGGCTTCTTCCGCAGATTAACCAAAATAAAATTGAGACGGATTAATTAATAATATATATTGTTGTCATTTATTTACAAAAAATTTCAAAAAAAAATCAAAATATAATCTTTTTAGAATTAAAAAAAAATATATATCAAAATAGAACAGTGGTAGTTCTACTTCAATCGAAACATTGGCATGTAACATGTGTGTTCTCATCGGATTAATTAATGTGCTTTTACTTAAATGGAGGAGCAACTAGTTGCAAGTCAAGTGAGACAACGACTTGGACTACAATTTTTCCTAAACAATTGGTGAATAATTTTTTGATGCAAAGGGAGATAGGGGAGGTGTAGATGTTATTCGAACCTGGGACCTCCCACTCACAACGTAAATACTTAACCACTATATCACTTGTTTGAATCACAATTGGTGAATAATGTTGCTACATAGTATGCTAGCCTAGAAGACCGAAAAAAGAAAAGAAAAATCCACACATAACTAAAATTTTATACACAATAATTACTTGCGGGCACAATATATTGTATTAATTTTCAACTCTGGGAATTTCTTGAATTCGAGTACTTTATGATTTATTATAATCCTTTTGTCATGCACGTAATTCATAGTAATTGCAAATTCACTCAGCCATGTTTTCCTCTCCAAAATTACTATAATACACTCACAAATAAATTCTTTATCTGTAAAGTAAAATTCCAATTACTGAATTCAATAAAAAAATAACGTCAATTATAATTAATATCTTCCTTTACGTACCAAACACATTGTAAATGAGCTTTAATTACTCATTCACAAAGTAATAGATACTAGCACAATGTTTTAAAACTGAGTTTAAAGGTAAACCTAGTCTAGACAACAAAGTTTGATCGTGAACTTTACACATTTCTGCCTTACACTCTGACAAACTCTCGATAGAAAGTCAGTTAGATTTCTCTCGTTATATTGTCGTCTTAGAAATTATTATCATTATTATTATTATTAAGTATTGTAACAGATGGTAGGGGAGGAGAATTAAAACATTAATTAAAGGTATAAGAAACTCATTTAAATGCTATCAAACTCCTTAGGTCATGGCCGAAATGAATATATATTATTGAAAGAGTAAGTAATTTTAAGAAGACATGTTTATTTAACATGAATAAATGACATGAGTTATAGTTGATAAATATGAATTGATTCTTTATATACAAGTGATGAATTTAAAGGTTTACAATCATCTAATATATGATTTATAACTAAGCATGTAACTTGTTATATCATATAAATATGTCTATCTAAAATTATTGTTACTGAAATGGTAATTATTTTCATGATAATTGAGTTATTAGTGGAATAAAATCGTTAACTTCATCGCGCGGGAAGCGAAGCATGAGGGGACTGGCACACGGCACGTAAACTCGGGTTCGCCTCTCGGGAAGAGGGCACGTGTCGGTTTGATATAATTTCGGTCGCTTCCAAAGTCTTTGGGACAAGTAATTAGAGAGTGAACAAACTGTTAAGACTAAAAACCGAAATTCTTAGGTTAAGACAAGTGGACCGCGTTTTCTTATTGGACGTCACACCCCCACAATCTTTCTGCCACGCGTCGACACCCGTGACTTTGTGTGGAAGAAAAGTTTAGGCCTTTTGCCAATTTTAAAACCCCTTCACAGTGACTTGACTCAATTTCATTGTGACATCACGGATAATGTTATGAACATTCTAACAAGAATAGAAATATTATATTTATTATTTTTTTAATATACTGTATAAGCAAGTATTTCGTGTTTATTAAGTGCAGATATCTTTGATAATAGACACAACAGAAACAACTAGAAGTTGTAATTTCTCACATGTATTAGCATGTGTTGTGTAAAACACTTATGTGAGATGGTCTGATGCTATCAATATTCTTTTACATGTCGATAATAATTTTCAGTAATGTAATCTAAGAAGTATTTGGAAAGATCCTTATTGGAAATGTGTGTAGAATTGAAATGAAAGCGGAAGTAAGATTATTCTACCTTGACCTTCTAGACAATTTGTAAAGATTAGCACCCTTTTTATGAACTACTACAACTGATCTTCTTGCAGCCAAATGATTCGTCTATTCTTAATTAAACTCTGGATAGCCGCCGCCATGGATTAAACTCAAATGAATATCACTTTATTTTGGACAAAAATGTACAAAAAGTTTGACAATATAGACATTTTTATGTGATTATCATCATTCATTTAAAAGTGACGTGAATCATGATATATTTCAAAACATTATCTTATCATCTGTACTTTAATTTTTTGTTAAACATCTTTTATGTCTTTTTATTCAAATAGCACAACTTGACTCAAATAGCTCCCATTTTAATTTTATGGTCAATTTTGAGAAGTTCATGTATTTTGTTCCAAATTTGCAACTCGATTTTTATAAATTGGGAATGGCAATTTGCCAATTTGTTTTCCTCTTGTTGACATAAAGTCAGCTTAACTATTTTCTTTAGAATAATAATAATAATTAATTAATGTAAAATCTATCTCTAATTCATTTGACATATGTGTGTGTGAATTTTCCATCGTTTATCTAGTAACAAGTTAAAGATGTTGTTCCAATGTATAATAAATAAATATGAAAATTTTTCCACATTGAAAATTTGTCAAGATTAGGGACCAATGTTGCTTTCCCATAAATAAATTGAATTTTTGTTCATTTCTCCCTTCTCTTTGAAGACACACGGAGACCCGAAGTGCTGAATTAATGGAGATATATTGACATTAGTTGCCAACAAATCCTACATGCTAAGATTCAAGAAGATCGAAACCTCACAAAAACTTGGGGATCAAATTTTAAAATCTATAATTTCGTATTTTGTGTTTTTTATTTTTATTCTTTTTGTTAGGTATTATCCGTAAGGAGAACAATATGCGCTATTGTTGACACGTGATTATATCAAAAACTATGATTTCATCTATTTTGAAATGGGTCTTGTACATAATCGTGTCTCCAAAAGTCGAACCTTTAGCTTAGGAGTTAAGACTCCAAATAAGTGACTCCTAATACCCTTGGGCAAAATTTCAATTTCTCATTGAAAAACCAAATCTATTTCGCCCAATAATGTTAAAGAAGATAATAATGAAGATTTAAAGATTAGAAGAATATATGAATTTAATAAAGAAAGTTTCAACCATAGAAGTACATAAAATAAAATTTAATAACGCTCATAAATAATTAGAAATGGAAACCAAAATATTTGGCTACAAGCCTACAAGCCTACAAGGAGGCACATTTTCAAGTCAAGGAAGCGGAGGGCATGGGTCTCCGTGGTGCACTAAACTGTTTGCTATCATGCGGTTATACCAATGTGGTGGTAGAGACGGACTTTAAGTTGGTGGTTGACGCTTTGGATAAAGAAGAAGGCCAGACAGAATTTGGTTTGCTTATCAAGGATTGCAAGTTGTTTTTAAAGGATCATATCTATTTTGTAGTGCAACATGTGAATCGAAGAGCCAACAAGGCAGCTCATACACTAGCCCGTCGTTCTAGATATTATAGTAATCCTTGCACTTTTAATTATTCGCTTGATTGGCTTAGTTTGATTACTTACTCGGATGTAAACCAAGATGTTCATTCTAATGAAAATTAAGTCTTTATTTTCAAAAAAAAAAAAAATTAGCTTAGAATTAGAATGTTGACAATTTGTTACACAAAAGTTACATCCAAATATCCAATACAAGTACCCAAAAAAAAAAAATGAGAGAGAGAGAGAGAGAGCGAAAAGGAAAAAGCCTAATATAGTGCCGTTTGTGTCAATTTTCCTGAACTAAGCAGCATCCCTGCCGTGGACGATCCGCAAGAGTCCATCTCCCAGCATAAACTCGCAATTACTAACCGAACTAGAAACCCAAAAAAAAAAAAAAATGATTAATTTGTTTTAAAAATTAATAATTAAAAAAAGTGATTAATATTTATTGTTATTGTTATTATCAGGGAATTTCTGTTTTGTAAGACTTTCCCCCAATTCAGAAAACCCTATAAATAATTTTCCCCCTAAATTAGGCGATTGTGAATTTCCCCAGACAAATTCCCGATCTCCAATTCATCCGATTTGTAGTTACTCCAACCACTTAATGCAATGGTTGTCTGTAAATGCCGCAAGGTAGTGTGTTTAGACAAGACTCATTTTTATGTGTATTCGTTTCAGTGCGTTCTTGCTTATTTTAATTTGGATCGAGCTTGCAATTGTTCATTCCCGTGATATATTGAGGTGGATTTGATTTCTGTCTTTAACATTGATATCTGCGTTTCTGTTTGCTGATTCTTTTATTCATGAGAACTGATTTATTTTAGTAGGCGAGTTTTGATCTGATATATCAAAAAATGAAGATGAGCTTTTTAGGATTGGAATGTCGTTGTAGACTGTAGGTCTTGCTCTCTACCCTTTTCTTTGAGTGAATTTCATTTGCACTATATCAAACTGAATTAGTGGAAAGGATTGGATTCATGTAGAGGAATGTTTGAGAATATGAGTTAATTTGCTATATACTATGTCAATGCTGATGAATGGCTACATGGTTTCTGGTTTCAGGCCACCAAACTGTACTGTTTCGTGCACAAGGTCCCTGTTTGTGGGGAATGTATATGCTTTCCAGAGCACCAGCTTTGTGTGGTATGTTTTAATATGATTCACGTGCCTTTGACAACCTATACTACATCACGAGCATATATTTAAATGTAAATGTTCGTTCTTTCACTATAGGTTCGTACATACTCTGAATGGGTGATTGACGGAGAGTATGAATGGCCGCCTAAATGCTGCCACTGCCAATCTGTACTTGAAGGGTCTGATCCTCAAACAACTCGATTGGGGTGTTTGCGTATGTATTCCGTGTTTGTGCTCTTGGATATATACCTTTTCAAAGACTCCTTGACCCGTGCCAACCATTATGCAATTTGATTCATGATTTCTTTTTATAGACGTCATACATACGAGTTGCCTGGTTTCACATATAAAAAGTTTTCCCCCGCACACTGCTCCTGCTGGATATGTCTGTCCACTATGTTCAACTTCGGTAAGTTCTACTTGTAGAAATTTATGTTGCTTCGTTTCGACTTCACTTTGGTTTTTTAGCATGTGAATATGGCTTGGTCTATGACAATGTCAGATTGCATATATTTTGATTTGGTTAATGTTAAGTTTTGCTGTGGATATTAAGGAAATGATGGTGAGTTTTCTGAATGCTCAATACTGAAAACTAACTAAGATGAGACATGAGACTGGAAATTCTTTACATGAAGCTGATGTTGATGAAATACATTAAAATGGCCTGGTATGCTTAGCCAAAATAAGAGCAATAACTTGTTATTAGAATGTTCTTGCAGTTGAATGCTTCAATTATTTGGATTATATAAAGTTGAGTTTTAAATGGAGGTTTTTATGATTGGTTAAGGAATGGAAAGAGGTTTGATAGCTTAGGTTTCTTGGTGTCTGAAACACATGAACTACCAGAAGGTATCGGTGCAGAAGTGCCTCAGCAGTAGTATATGATCCAGAAGTATCTGTAGATGCAAAATTTTTCAGATTTGACTTCATTTCTGAGAATAATATTCTCTTATAGGTAAAATTGATAGATTTTCGTATAAAACAAGATCAACTTAAGTCAAAGATGATGGCTTTATAGTCTTCAGGAGTCTTTTATAATTGACTGGTGTATATTTCTTTCCACCGACCTAAACATACAAAACAGTCCACGAAGTACTATTTCTTTCCACCCTAAAAAGTACAAACAGATCTACAATGGAGAAGGAATTTGAGAAGCTAGCAAAGAATCTGGCTGAAGAAAACTTCTTAGCCCATGCCTCTGCTTGGCCTAGATTGTAACTAAAAATTGTGATTATTTATCTTCCATGTGTTCTTGCTAAATGACTTTTGGTTCTTACGCTGAATCAAGTCATCATTTTATATGTTCAATTTAATAGGTCTTTTTTTATTATAGTTCAACATGCAAAATGTGGTGGCATCATGTGGTGCCATTAATGAAATGGAAAGCACAAACCACAGATCTGTATATGAAAACATCCTTGATGTTGGTACTAGAACTTATTCCTAAATGGTGGCTCAGGATATCTTGACATCAACCCGGAGATTAGATGCTTAATGGATGTGTGTAACTTTAATATTGTGATCATATTATAACTTATTACATGTATGGTCAAGGGCAATGCTTTTCTTGTCACAGTTATGGCCGCCTAAAAGTGTTAAGGATTCAGGATCTCGTCTTCATTCAAAACTGAAAGAAGCAATTATGCAGGTAAGAGCCTGTTTTCTGCTTATAGCATACAGCACTTATCCTGACAGTATGTCTAACAGTATGTTGCACATATATCGATGATCATCTACGTATATTCCATTTCATGGTTGTGTTTATTAAATGCTGTGTTAACCACCTTTGAGTAAGGGGAGCTTTATACCAATGTTTGTTACATTTGCAGTATGATTTTCTCTGTCTGGGTCCTTCACCTTTGATGAATGGATGTGATTTCTAAATTCATACAATCATTTTAACTTTTAAAGTTAGATCTTCCTCCCACCGTGGTGGAGGCATGCCTGGTCATTGTGATGAAACAAGTTAGCTTTTGTACTCATTTTCCGGTTGATTGATAATCTCTAGTTCTCTACTATATTCTTCTCACTATGGTATTTAAAATTTCTCGGGGAGTGAAGGTCACATTGTAGGCTGTTGTACGATGTGGTTATGATACTTTTGCACAATTTCTTTGGAATACCGAATATGTAATAACAGTACTATTTGAAATTCTGAAACTTTTCTCCCCACTCCTTCCTGTACAGAAAGTTTGTAATTTAATAGTACTGCTTCCTCTTTCACTTTCCTTTTTCTACCGGGTTGACATATCTGATATCACAGTTGAATTTCTAGATCTGACAGGTAGTGCTTTCTTTCTCGGGGAGTGAAGGTCACATTGTAGGCTGTTGTACTATGTGGTTATGATACTTTGCGGAATTTATTTGGAATACCGAATATGTAATAACTGAACTATTTGAAATTCTGAAACTTCTCTCCCCGTTGCTTCTTCCTGTACAGAAAGTTAGTAATTTAATAGTCCTGCTTCCTCTTTCACTTTCCTTTTCCTACCGGGTTGACATATCTGATATCATGGTTGAATTTCTAGATCGGACAGGTAGTGCTTTCTTAAAATGAATTTCCGTAAGAGTATCTATATAGACTATATAGTGGAATTTTTTTTCCTCAATTGTTTCTTCCTTTTTTCTTGCAAATGCTTATATGCTTCAATTGGATTGGTATGCAAGTTAAGCAACTAATAAGATCGGTGCTCTATAATCACCTCAGAGATGATATTGTAGTCATAGATTGATATTCGAGCAGAGATTTCAGTGGTCTGGGAAATATGTTAGATAGGTGGGGGGACGGGGTGACTTTTTACTTTAGATGGATATATTCTTTATGTATTTCCTTTCAAGTTTTTAAAAAGTTCCGTGTTTTAGTTGCTTCGTCATAGTCAAGTTGCATCCAAGGGTTTCTTTACAAGTGAAATTCCCATGTGGTCCTCATGTGTTAGTTTACCTACCTAAATTAAATTCTTTCCTTCCTTCACCCCACTCACCCCAGAAAAGGAAAAAAGGGGGGAGGGGTGTGGAATCATTTTCTGCTTTCTTGTTTTCTTTGTCTTTGCTTTCGTTGCGCCTGAAGGGGATGTACAATGAGCCACATACTCAGCTTAAGGACCTCTGATAGTGGATATATGCTCTTTATGCAGACTGGTTTAGAGAAGAACTTATTTGGAAACCATCCAGTTTCATTCCCTGGCCCAGATTCTCGAACTCCTCCACCAGCATTTTCCTCTGAGCCATTGATGCATGCTGTTGTAGGTGGCATATCATCATCTGTTGGAAAAGATTCAGCTTCCAGCACGACAGGTTCTGCTAAACCTTCAGGTTTGGACATTATTGAAATAAACGGATCAGATCCTGCAACATCATCCCTGCCCAATCATGAACCCAATTTCACAAAAAGCTCAAGCCCTGCTGCGGTAAGAAGCTACTTGTTTCCCGCCTAGGGCCAAAAGTCTAAATTTACTTTCGGCATTATGTTTGGTCTATTTATGTGTATTCTCCAACAGCCTGGTGCAACAACACGGAAGAATACAGCCCAATTTGAAAGGCAAGGCTCTGAAGTTTCATATTATGCTGATGATGAGGATGGGAACCGGAAAAAGTACACAAAAAGAGGTTAGTGAAGATCGTCGTTGTGTTATTCTGTCAGTTCCCCTCTCAGTAGCATTATTGGAAGTGGAGTAACAGATCTGCATCCTGTGTTATCAAAGTTTGTATTTTGCATGTTCTGTTTGCTGGCTTAGCGCAACAAAGAAGTGTACATATTTGCCATGATTATTAGCTGATGTGTTTTTGAGGTGATTTTTCCTATGGCTCAGTCCATAGGATTTGTTGGAGCACAGATCAACTAAATACACTGGTAGTCACCTTAAAATTTCCGAAATTCCATGTGGATCGGTCATGGTCTTTTTTCTCCCAATGAATCACAGCATTTGCTTCAAGTTGGTCATTCCACCCATGGTTGATAAGTTGGCCAACAGAGATGGTTCTGTTGCAGTCTTGTCATGTATTTGTCAATTAGGCGTTTATGCCAGCGTTTATCTTAGTCAAACTAAGGGACATGCATTGAGTGATCACCTTGAGACAAATGTCTGAGTTCAGCGACCTACTTGAACCACAATAGCTAATATGGAACAAAATGAAATCCCTTGAATGGCATGAAATTTTGCGAAGTTCAGTGACCACCAGTATTTGTAACCCTAGGATTTGGACCTAATCCGATGCCAGAAATGTACCAAAAGTTTTACGTGGGGCCTATCACCTTTGCCACTGTTTTTCTGACGTTGGATTCCCTATTTCCCATGTTTATAATCCCCCAGCCTGCCAAACCTGACATGTCAAAGAGGCAGCAAAGCAGCATAATTCCCAAACTTCCCATGACAACAATCATTTCTTCTGATATCCTCTTTACGCCCTATTCTTGAGGTGTCTATTTGGTCTGGATGAAGGCTCTTGATCTGGTTCATGGGCCTTTAAGCTTCCTAAATACTCTTGGCCTACGTGTCCAGATGACAGTGGAATACAAAGTTGGGTTTAATGCTCATCAGGATAGAGTTTTGTTACAAATTGCCTTCTTTACACTACAGATGCTAACTTCATGATTTTTATCCTGGCTTTTTATGTATCTAGCTTACTGGACTCTGAGCTGCAGGTACCTTGCGTCACAAGTTCCTCCGATCATTGCTGCCTTTCTGGTCAAGTGCATTACCCACTTTACCAGTAACTGCACCACCACGTAAAGATTCATCACATGCAGACGATATCCCTGAAGGGCGCTCTAGGCATCATAGATCTTCAAGGACGGATCCAAGGAAACTCCTCCTAATTATAGCTATAATGTAATGTCTCCTCTCCTCTCCTCTCCTCCCTTGGCTGAGCTTCCTTCCTCTTTCTTTCACAACTAGCTCAACGCACTTACACCACCTCCCATTACAGGGCCTGTATGGCAACAATGGGAATATTGTATTACCGACTAGCACAACGAGGACTATCCGATGAGTTTCCAGATGATGAGACGCAGTGATCAACCTCAAAAGGGTGTAACATATTACCTCTGCTGGCAGTCTTGTTTGATGTTCACTTACCTTTTGTGGAGAAAAACAGCTGTTTTGTGTGGAAAAATTGGAAGTCTTGATAAAGCTCCTGCATTTCTCTTGTGACATGAGTATGTTACATATTTGATTCTGTCTCTTGTTTTCTTCTGTAATTTTTGCTTGCTTTTGATTAAACGTGAACTGCAATATCAGAACTCCTAGGGAATTCCTTAATTTTTAGCCGGTTTATCAGAGATTTTCTATATTTAATTTTTAGCATCAATAAGTTCAGAAAATACAAAATTTTGAAATTTTAAGAATTCATAAGCACTCATGAATGCATTTCTTGTCTTGATACTAACAGTCATCTAAGATGGACAAGTCAGTTGATGACTTGATGTGTGTAAGTAAAATTTAAATTTTAAAATTATTTTATAAATAAATGACATGACGTCTAGTTATATTCAATGTACTAAATATGTCAACAAACTAAATTTTCTATAGAAACAGATCGAGCTCTGAATTTAGAGCCACGAGGTCCTCCGTAATTGGTGGTCGGGCTCCTAATTCTATTTCTACAGCCGGACCGGTCAACAATGCATCCCTCAATTTGCGATCCCACTATTTGTAAGTAATTGTTGCAAGCGTTTACAACATTGAGTAAATTTATAGTTTTATCCTTAAATTATTTTTTCCCAATCATACAATATATATGTGTAAAATTGTGAATTTACCTCTATTTTATAAAAAAAATTGACTGAGTGATTACCTACAAATAATATTTTTCTCAACTTGCGCTTGATACACTAGATTAGGTCTGATAAAGTTTTTGTACAAAGTTACATGAATGGTAATTTGTAGACGGTACTTATTAGAGTCGGTTAAAGACAAATATCCTTTCTTCACTATTTAGCCGTTATTACTTTAACCGCTCTAATGTGTCATGGTCCTCATGGATAGGGGTTAATTTCACAAAAGGTCCTCAACCTTTGAGTTAAGAATCGATTAGGTTTTCAACCTTTATCACTTTCCTGGGTCCCCAACCTTTTAGAAATTCACACAATAGGTTATTTTTGTCACTATTCCATCAATTTTTTCAAAAAATAACATTTATACCCTCAACTTTTTAATTTTAAAAATAAAATAATAAAAAATTAAAAAAAAAAAAAGAAGAAAACCCACCCTACCCCCACTCCACTTTCCTCCTCCCTCTCATGAAGCTACCGGACACAGCAGAAATTGTGGGGTGAATCCCTCTTTTCCAGCAGCAAAATGCTACCGGAAAAGGGGGCATTCCCCCCCTCCCCGAAAACGTTGCCAAAAATGACAACAAATTTGCTGTCGGAAATGGCAACATCAGCAAAAATTGTGAGAGTGAATCCCCTCTTTTTGGCCGAATTTTTGCTGCCTTTTTTTTGGAGGGGGAGGGGTTCACCCACCCCTTTGCTGGGGGAAAGGGCAGCATTTTGGGTTAGGGGGGTGAATCCTCCCTTTCCGACAGCATTTTTTGCTACTGGAAAGGGGGAATTCACCCGCAATTTCTATTGCCGGCAGCTTTATGAGAGGGACGGGGGAGAGTGGGGTTGAGGTGGGTGGTTCTTTTTTTTAAAATTATTTTTAAATATTTTGTTTTTTTAAATTAAAAAATTGAGAGTATAACAATTATTGTTTAAAAAAATTGACGGAATAGTGACAAGAGTACCTATCATGTGAATTTCTAAAAGACTGAGGGCCCAGAAGAATGAAAAAAATTAGAGACCTAACTGATTATTAACTCAAAAGTTGATGGCCTTTTGTGAAATTAACCCTCATCATGGATAATAGCACCATCTATGCAAATTGTCTTATTGGGTATAACCCCTACAAAAGGATACTCCACATTGGGTTGATAAGATAAAGTGCTAGACTACTAGTATTATTATCTACATTAATCCAACTCCTGCCGTTCATCTAATTTTTTTACTATATATTCTTTATTCGTTCTATTCCGACATACCCAAAATGCCTTTTAACTCTATATTTTGTTGTAAGAAAAACCAACCAATATGATTTCCTCAAGTACATTTGTTTCATAGCATCCATTTCTGTGTTTGATTAATAAAGATTTTCCATGGAAAATATGTTTTTTCGTCTAAATTCCTATTTTTGTAGTAGTGTTTGATGAATATTTTTTCTATGAAAACATTTTTCACCTTTTGATTATGTGACCTCATTTTCCTTGAAAATAAGGAAAATATTTTTCTATAGAGGTGTAGGTTTTTTTGTTTTCTAGGTAATTCACACATTTTCTCTGGAATTTCACTTTTAACAAATGTTTTGTAATTTATTTTCTATAAAATTCAATTACCGATAATTCAATTGACAATAATATAATTTCTTTCCTAGTAAATTCCATGCTTGTAATGAAACACACCATAAACATTAAATTAAACATAATTTATCCTAATTCCTACCGTACCAAACATATAGAAGATTGATTTCTTATCGTCAGATGATGATGATAAAATTTGCACACCAACATAATTGCACCCCCTATAAGACGTATGTTGTGCATAGGTATGCAACTAACATCAATATACGTTGATTGAATATAATGGGAAGAACATGCTACTAACTATATATAGTCTACTTATATACTCTTCTCAACAAGAATCCATTTCTTTAAGACGAGATTGAGTAACCGTTTTCAGTTTTTTTTTTTTAAAGAATTATAATTTTGGAAAGAAAATGATGTTTTTCTATTGATTAATGCTTTAGGGTCTCAATTATATTAACTAGTCTCTTTCAGAATATGCAAATATCTATTTGCAAGCTAAGCAGTTGCATCATCCTCTATTAGCATAAAAAATTCATCAAGAAGGATATTTGCCGTGTTCCATTCTACGAAGCATTGAAAGTTCAAGGCAAAACATGGCTTTTGGCCCCTTAATCTCTACAAAAGTCACAAGTGTTTATTTATTTTATTACCACTAGCTAGATGTCGCCATCATGCGTATGTGTCACAGGTATATTGTATAGATTGTCACAGTCCCGATTTATGATGTAGTTTGAAATTTACATCCGATGATTTTGTCCACTGTCCAATGTGGTTATACTCATCAAGTTTCAAGTGTCTTATCTCTTAATAGAGTCTTTGAACATCTACGACACATAATAGACAATAGAAATATAACGTTTCGTAAATCAGTATGTCCTTCAAAGCTTTCAATCTAAACAAAGCTCTCGACAACATTTGTTTTTAACCCCCTTTTTTTTTTTACTGAATCAATTTTACGTACTCCTTGTAAAATCAAACTAGGGCATAATTCTATTGCACATTGTTTATTATTTTCATATGGACTAAAATTATTTTAGCAATTGATTTGAGCATTCAAAATGCCTAAATGACCAATAATTTATACTACATATATTAAAGATCAACTTTGAACATGATAATTGATAAAGTTTATCACATCTATTCATTTCTTTACACGTAGAAAAACATTCTCGAAATAGATCTGTTGATTGTCGAATAAAAAAATAATGTAAACACAACTTACTCTTTAAATATAAAAGCACTCTACTCTCTTCTTCTCAAGAAGGTATATGAATATGCTCATTTTTCATAAGAATAAAGCCTAATTAATCATTCGTGATCACAATAATAATGTGTAACCCGTACTCAGTCCCCACTAATTATCTATCAAGCCCTACACCTTTACACGATTTAGCATAATAATAATAATAATAATAATAATAATAATAACAACAACAACAACAAGAAGTTTAAAATTTTAAACTTAGAATCGATGATTATAAAAATAACAACAACAAACATTCTCTTAAATTCAATTATTATTTATTTTTTAATTTAAATTTTTTGAGCAATAGTGTTTAAAAATGAATAAGTTTCGTAAGCAATAAAAAAAGGAATAAAAAAGTTTCATTTAGTTTGATAACTTATATTTTGTTAAAAGCGTGATAATAATTGTAACAAATTTCAACAACATTTATTTGATTAAAAAAAAAAAACCAATCAACCGAGCATCGCGTCCACCATATACAATACAAAAGTAATAGTAATAAATGGTTAATTGAGGATATCTAATTCTAGCATTTCACCCTATTATTATGATGATATATAATATTAACCTTTCAAACTTGGTGTTTTTAATCTCAAAATTCACCTTTTTTTTGGCATAATCTTTTTTTTTTCTTTTCTTTTTTTTTTTGGAAGACTTTTATTTACTGAAAAAACTTCAGTACTCACAAACTCTAATAAATTAAAAATTAGTATACGAGGAATACATATAAATAAATAAGTCATAGTCATGAATCTTAACTTTTAGCTTTTTTACTTTTTAGAAAAATGTCAAATTGCATGAGTTACTGTTTTCTAAACACAACTAAAATATATATTTTTATTATTTATTTATTTCTTATTTATTAATTTTTATTTTAATTAAAATTAAAGGATATTATGATGTTTTTTGAATTTTTTTTTTAGTATAAGGTTATAATATTTTTAAGTTTTTTTTTTTTTTTGAAACAATATTTTTAAGTTTTAAAAAAGTTAAATTGTACCCAAAAAAAAAAAGTGAGTTCTAAAGGTTAGTAATACCAAGTTTGAAATGTTAAGATTATATCATAATAAGGTGAATAGTAGTTCTTCTTTTTTTGAAAAAAGTGAAATGTTATGTGTTAGATCTACCTGTCTTATAATTTCTAGACAAATGATTTACCTATCATTCTGTCAAAATTAGCAACTGTTAGCTTTTCATTGATATATTGAATAATGTAAAAGGTTCCTAATATCATCATTTGTTATCACTATGTCACCTGTAGATGAGGTGTTCGAATGAAGGGGATGTGTGGTAGTGGGAAGCATATGCTAATTTTTTTCTATTAAGTCACATTATATGACTAGTGCTATATATACATAAGGAAACTAAGTGTTGATATTAAAAGCTTTTCATCGAATAATAATTAGTAACGAGCTTGCTCAATTTATTCAATTGCGACCTTAGGCAGGAACAAGGGAATGGGTTAGATTTATCCAAATGTATGTAAGACCACATGCTTCAATTGGTGGCTAGTTCATGTTTGGCTCGCCTGAGAGGCCAGCCGAGCCGAGCCGAGCCAGCTTGCTTATTTGAGCCCGTGTTCACGTTCTGGCTCGCCTTTCAACGAGCCCAGGTCGAGCAAAGCTCGGCGAGTCACAAGCGAGCTCGCCGAGCTTCTAGCTCATGATCCATTTTGACAATCCAAATTGGTGAGCCAACAATGTATGCGCTTTGGGTCCATGCTGGCCGTGATTAAATACGTCTATGATGTCATATATGTTACTTTACCACTTGTATTGTATAACAGTATTCATTTTTTAATGTGTATAGAGTAATGATAAACTTTCATATTAATTCACTAATTGGTTCTCCGATTGTGTATTAACAAGAAAGATAAAAACGTCAATTAAAGCATTTAAATAATTTAAGTTTTAGATATTTTAGAGTTAAAATTATAAACTAATAAACTAATTGGTAAATTAACGAGAAAGTGTAGCATTACTCGTGTATGTATACTAATTAAAAATAAAATTTTTTTAGAAAATGATACCAAGTTGAAGTTGCGGTTCTCCCGAAGGCTCAATTTGATCCTGTTTTGCCCTTCAAAAGGTTTTTGAGTAAAAGATTTTTTATTTTTAAGAAAAGGAAGAACAGAGCAAGCACGGGAAATTTTCTAAGGAAATATCACCTCTCTTTACAGAGCTTAAACTACTACGTGACTACACAATATTGGGGGTTGAGGAATTGAGGATCTCAAACTGTCATCTCAATCCCTCAACTCTTAATACAGTTTGAGCTCCGTAAAAAGAGAAGTAATATTTCCATAGCCGGACAACACTACTTCCCCGCCCGTCCCCATTGCCATTCTTAGTTGGCCTCTATCGTGGTTGGTTGAAAGGCTCCCTTTTTCTGTACATAAGGTACTCACCATCCCATGTTTAGAAAATGATAATGCAACCTAAAATGGAATTTGATTAATAATCAGAGGAGACGAGACCGACAACCCAAACGTGCTGGCCCGCCTCACGTCCAACAGACAAATATCTTCCGATTTTCATGGTTTTCTTTTACTTTTCTTCTCTTTCTTTTAGTATTCTCTTTACAAAATCTGTCATTTATTCTTGTTTTTTGAAAAAAATGCCAGTGTGGTGTGTTTTTACAATCATTAGGCGTGTTTTATATTATCTATCAGTTTAGTTTACTAATCAAGATCGTGCATTGGCCGGCTCATTAATCAAGATTCCATAAACATTTCTAGTGTGCTCTGTTTTTGATGTGTTTAATTGTTTTTGAGTTTCTTGAATGCTCGATCATAATAATAGAATAATGTGAGAAATCGGATAGTTAGATGGGTCCTGATTCGACGCGTGTTTGAAGAGGAAACATCGCCGGAATCTTGGGTGTGGTCCTATCGCCCAACCCTAGACAGTGGTCAAGTATCTATTTTATTGATTTATTATCTGTGTGTTTTCTGGCGGGAAATATCAACATTCCAGTCCTTTCCCACCCACCAAAAACTTTTCTTTTTGTGTAATCTAGGGTCATCTACTGTGTTTGTGGCAATTAGATCCTTGTTTGTTATTTTCTAGTAAGATCTCGAATCTTGATACATGTTTTACATTGCTAGCTTGTAGATTCCAATTTTATTCCATTTTGAATGAATGAAATTTGGATTCTTGGTCTTGAAGTGCTCAATAATGGATGGTTAGCACTGTAATTTTCAAGAGCTTAACAGAGATGAACAAAAATTCTAATTTCAGAACTACAAGTGTTAAGAATTAATGCTTAATTCATGTTTTGATATGTAAACGCTCATTTTGAGACTGGCAGGTAGTAGATGTTGACTAGCCTATAACAGTTTGATACCATGATGCGCTATTAAAGTTACCGGGATATAATATTTTTACCAAATGTAGTAAGTTTAAGAATTGAGACACTAGAAAGTATTAGTTTGCCGTTCATGGACTGGTGATGTATAAAAAGATGAGATGGTACTGAGAATGCAAAATAAATTTGTCCAGATCAGACTGGTTTGCATTAGGGGTAGCTTGGAGGTAATATGAGTATACGGTTAGAATAAGAACAATGATTTGCTTAACACATTACTTTTCACACCATTGTTTTCATGCACATTAGTGTTCACATTATTGTTCACTTGCATACTTAGAGTTCACTCTGTTTTGATACAAGATATGTTCCATTACTTTATTGCACCATTTGACCTTTGCTTGGGGTGGGGGGAAATCAGCAAATCAAATAAAACCTACTGCAAATTTCATGAGTTGTCTTGTAGACAGTGAAATGAGCAGAGACCTTGTGTTTTCCTCTAGTGTTAGTTTTTATTTATATATCAAGCTGTTTTGCTCTTTGTTTGAGAGTTGTTACATCCACTGTGGCTGAAGGTTTTGACCATGGCGGGGAAGGGTGCAAAATTTTGTCATGGTTCTTAGTCTATATCTTAGATAAGCACATATAGTTTCCTTGGTCTTACAGGTTTATACTTAAGTAAATTGTTATTCATGGGGAAGTTGGAACTTTGCTAGTTTTCATTTTTGTGTTATAATGGTGCAATGCAATATTCTTGAGATTGTTTACATTTGTCGTTAATTTGTATATGTAGAGGAAGATCCTAATATTTAAAGGAGAGCAATTAATTACTATTAAATATGCTTAGCTGTTGATTCTCAATGAACTGATCAATAAGTGAATAATGATATTATATGCATGTAGCTCTTTGCATATTTCAATAAACTTTGGTCAAGTGTGTGGCTATGATTTTTTTTTATGTGATGCCATTAGTTTGCACTGTCACTTTCTTACAATTAAACATTGTTTTAAATTTAATTTTTTAAACTTACTTCCATACTGACTAATGCATAATCATTCTCCATGAGACCTACTATCGTACAGCCAATTAGCATCTATGATAATTTTGCACACTTACAAGTTTGTGTTCTTGATTTGATGGAAAACATGATGTCAAACTCCATGGGCTGAATCACTATAATTCCCCATGTTGCCATTCTTGGAGTTTGTAAGCTGTTATGCTAATGGTTCATTCCTTCGAGAATCTTATATGTGTATTCTGTGTTCAGGGGTATATAGAAGGTAGCCCATATGGTACTAAATTTCCCTACCATATGTCTACAAGATTTTGGGAAAGCCATTATGCTCCGAGAAGACTTAATTCTTTCCGTTATAGCTAGAACCT
>CAVNYN010026670.1:2894-25604 GCA_963692815.1 Nyctanthes arbor-tristis
CTACTCATTTCACCTCATTATAATTTCTTATTATAATTCAATTTGAATAAATAGATTCAAACAACCACATAATACCATCTACCACTGATTTGACTACTGCTTATAACTCCAAATTTCAAACTTCTATTTAATCTACACCCCTCATTTCATCTCATTATAATTTCTCTTTATAAGTCAATCAACATAATGAGAATCAAACAGCCACTGAGTTTGCAAACAAGGGCTTAATGTTCAATATATGTGTTTCTCACTTTATATGTTTTGTTTCGTGATAAAACTTAATTATTTGTCGATACGTTGGGGGCCTTCTTTTGAGCTTGCCTCAGGCCTTAGAAATCATAGGGCCGGCCCTGGTTGGCCATTGCAATCTCCGAGCTTGACGGACAAATTTTAATTATTCTGAAAAACCGTTTGTGGCCAGAATAGATAGAAAGGTATGCCGGAATGCTTATGTTTTCAATATTTAAATGCTATAATATAATTCTCAATTTCTTGTATAAGTGTGAAATTTTATTCCATTTTTAGTTAGAAATTGACAGGAATTATTATGCCAAGTGAGACTTTTTGTTATGTGAGATTAATGTGATTGTTATATTGAGACTATTGATTAATATTTCTGCTGTAGGGTCTTCTATTGCTAGGGTAAACGTGTACTTCTTGTGCTACTTTTTGGTAGAAATTATAGAGAAGTAGCTTATACAGTGTGGTTGCTGATTGTGGATTATTGCTTGACCTTTCTGCTATAAGGTTCCGTTATTACGTTGAGGAAGTTTCTCCTGGCACTGATAAGGAAGTCATTTTTGGCAAGTTTTACGGTTTGGAAAAAAGAAATTCACGAAACTAGCATTTTAGTATTCGTATTGCACATTGTAGTACTTTCTTTTGTATTTTAGATATATTTCTTTTCTTATCCATGTAATGCATTACACGTGTGCATCTTGAAAATCTTTATTATGCCTCTTTGCTTTTCTAGTTTTTTTAAAGTCATTGCAATGAAAATTTTGCTAGCCAACTAGACTGAAAAATTCTAGTTCCGCCTGATGGATGATCTAAAAGCTAAGGAACATGTGAAGCAATTGCAGAGGCTCCAGGATAAGGTAATTTTTTTTTCGTATGACAAATGATATCGGTGTATGCCCCTATTGCCTTCTCCATACATGTTTATAAGTTATAACCATAAAATATTAACCGAAACAGATTGCGGATTGGCTTTGTGAAATTGTATTTGTGCTAGTTCTGCCGATATGGCTGAGCCATTTTAAAATTATGTTCTATTGCTAACTATTGGACTAACAAGAAAAGTCTGATGAAATGCTACCCATAATGCTATATTACTAAGGATGAAGTAAAAACGAGGTATCTTATTGAAAGATGGTTGTCTATTTGGTATATGCTATCCATAATGCTATGTCTAACCTTTTCTCACCCTGATTTCAATTTTTGCTTAAGCAATACTTGCACATTCATGATTATGCTTGTTAAAGCAAGTTTACACATGATATGCATTTTAGTATACTGATCTCTTAGGTTTGAGTTTCGAATTCAATATGTAGTGATTCTGTTATTTTTTGCGCTGATATTTGTTAGAAATAAAGCTAGTAGTGTTAGTATTCGAATGCAAAAGCTGATTCTTTTCTTTTCGACAAGTTTCCACTAGTTTGACAATGTTAACCTGCAGGACCCAGAGTTTTTCGAATTTTTGAAGGAACACGACAAAGAGCTCTTGGAATTTGATGAGGACACTGATGTGAGTATAATGTTTTAGTATTCTTTCAGCTTGCTAATCAGTGTGCAACTTGAGGTGGTTTTTAGAAACGGTTTCAATTTGTTGTAGGAAGAACCGGAAATTGATGAAGAGGAGGAAGGAAATGAAGAAGAGGAAGAGACTGATGTACATAATCTTGAGCGCCATACCCGCACAGCTGGAAAGGAAGAAGAACCTTCTAGAAAAACCATAACCAGTGAAATGGTTGATTCTTGGTGCAGTGCAATTCAAGATAATTCAAATATAGGGGCAGTTCGTTCTCTTATGAGAGCTTTCCGCACTGCATGCCATTATGGTGATGATAGTGGTGATGACGATACGACAAAGTTTAGCGTCATGTCTAGTAGTGTCTTCAATAAGATAATGTTGTTTGTTTTAACTGAGATGGATGGAATCCTACGAAGATTACTAAGATTACCATCTTCTGGGGGAAAGAAGGAGACGATAATGGATCTTATGACTACGAGACCATGGAAGAACTACAATAACTTAGTGAACTCATATCTTGGAAATTCTCTGCATATTTTGAATCAAATGACTGATACTGAAATGATCTCGTTCACATTAAGGAAACTAAGAATCTCGTCTGTATTTTTGGCTGCTTTTCCTGTGTTGTTAAGGAAGTATGTTAAGGTATGCCTTAAGCTAAGGATTTTTTTGTCATTCTCTCAATTGACTTACTCATGCGATTACTTTGTACTCTAGTTACCCTGTATGCTACAGAGCTTTTGATGGCAGACTCTTAATGTATGTGTGCTGTGTTTGCTCTTAATGATATGAAAATGAAAATTAGTTGGTCAAATGACCTCAATCTTTTAGTTTTGTTGACAATATCCAATATTTAGCCAAAAGTTAGTTGAAAATATTCACAACGGATACATTTTCCTGACTTCTCATGCATTAACTTTTGATGGACTTAAATTGTTGATCTTTGTGTGGTTCCGATAACAATAATTTTGTCGATTATTATGGATTCCAGGTTGCACTTCATTTCTGGGGCACAGGAGGTGGTGCTCTACCAATTGTTTCCTTTTTATTTCTAAGGGATTTGTGTGTACGACTTGGTTCTGATTGCCTAGATGATTGTGTCAGAGGAATGTATAAAGGCTATGTTTTGAACTGCCAACTTGTTAATGCGACGAAGCTTCAGCACATACAGTTTCTTGGTAATTGTTTCATTGAACTTCTTCGGGTGGACCTTCCTTCTTCATACCAACACGCGTTCTCTTACATTAGGCAGTTGGCAATGATTTTGAAGGAAGCACTTTCAGAATCTTCAAGAAAGAAGGTAGATTCTGGCTTGACTATGGCTTGATTCTTATTCCAGTTCTTAATGTAGTATGCTTCAACAAAATCACATACACA
Organism: Nyctanthes arbor-tristis; assembly: GCA_963692815.1. Lineage (NCBI taxonomy): Eukaryota > Viridiplantae > Streptophyta > Magnoliopsida > Lamiales > Oleaceae > Nyctanthes > Nyctanthes arbor-tristis. The sequence goes on from CAVNYN010026670.1 coordinate 6,025, forward strand.
TGCATGTTTGTTTGTATGTATGTATGTATGTATGTATGTATGTATGTATAAAATTACAAATACTGTACTGATCCTTTCCCGACTTACTCTAAAATCCTCTGTTTTCACTCAGTTTTGTCCAATGCTTATGCAGGAAATATATCGGAAGGTTTATCAGTGGAAGTATATGCATTGCCTGGAGCTTTGGACTGGAGCTATATGCGCATATAGCTCAGAAGGCGATCTGAAGCCCCTTGCTTATCCATTGACTCAGATCATTTCTGGCGTAGCTCGTTTAGTTCCAACTGCTCGCTATTTCCCCCTCAGATTGCGTTGTGTGAAGATGCTTAATCGTATTGCTGCTTCAACTGGTACCTTCATCCCTGTATCTCTGCTCCTTCTAGACATGCTGGAGATGAAAGAATTGCGTAAACCTCCTACAGGAGGAGTTGGAAAAGCTGTAGATTTGCGAGCCGTGCTGAAGGTGCTTTCAGTTTTAGTTTTCATACTTCATTTTGTTTCTGTCAGTTGCATTTTTATTGATGTGAACCCATAATTTTACAAATTAGGTGAGCAAAGCTACTTTAAAAACCCGAGCATTTCAAGAAGCTTGTGTTTTCTCTGTGGTCGAAGTGCTTACTGAACATCTAGCTCAATGGAGCTACTCAGTTTCTTTCTTTGAGTTGTCTTTTGTTCCGGCTGTTCGGTTGCGTAACCTCTGTAAATCAACAAAAGTTGAGAGATTTCGCCAAGAAATGAGGAAACTAATTCATCAGGTATACCCTTGTCTGCATACATTGTAGAATTTTGTATTGAAAGCAGCTTTTGTGTTTTATCTAATTGTAATGTTTTATCTAATTGTAATGTTTTCAATGCCATAGATCAATGCCAATTCTGAATTTACAAATCAGAAGCGGGCAACAGTTTCATTCTTGCCGAATGACCCTGAAGCTGCATCTTTTCTTGAGGTTTGCCTGTTTATTATCTTGCCATATGAGTTTGGGAAATATTTGCTGGAAGTTAACATGATTACTCCTGGCAGTGCCTAAGTCCTTATGTCAGATCATATTTATGTGATTCTAGTCTATCTCCCCTCAATTTTCAGCTTATTTACAGTTTATCCTTGCTAACATTTGGTTTAACCCATAGGTTCAACTATATAGTGTTATACCATTATTCATGTTTTGATTAAAATATGGGAGAATCAATTATTCTCTATTTGCTTGCTTTATTTTATTTTTTAGTTGATTCATATTCAAGGTCTGATCAAATATCTGCACATCAGGATGAGAAAAAGTTGGAGGCTAGCCCCCTGTCACAGTATGCTGCCACTTTACGCCAGAGAGCACAGCAAAGAGAGGACACAATGAAGGAAACAAGGTTGATTGTGTTATTTTTATCTTGATAAAATCTCCTTTGAAAAACTCCATACTGCAACTTCAACATGTGATGTGTTTTCTTCAGCGTACTTATTGGTGAGAAGTTATCCATGTTTGGGAGTAAGATTGAGGATGAAGAAGATGATGATGACGACGACGGCGGCGATGGTGGATATGAGAAAGGAGCGCGTGTCTTTAACTCTTCATGGCTACCTGGACGTCATGCAAAGTACTCTCTCCCCCTGTGTTTGTGTACACGTAATTCTGTCTCGGGTTTTACTAATTATTACAATATGTGCTTGTCTTTTTCGTGAATTATGTTATGCCTTAGGACTAAGCCCAATGAGGAAGAGAAAAGGGGAAAAGGGAAGAGAAAGAAGAAACAGAAGGAACCTCTCGATCAGACCGCTCTTGATGAAGATATTGTGGAGGACCTTGTCCTGAGTTCGGACGAAGATGAAGACGGTTCTATGAGTGAGAGTGACGCCACCAATGCAGAAGATGTCGAGCCAGAGACAACGACTAGAAAGGTGCATGCTAAACAGAAAAAAGATTCATCAAAAAAGAAAAGGAAGTTTCAAGATAAGAAATCGAAGAAGATGAAAAGAGGGAAACGGGCCTAATCAGGTTAGATTACACATGGTCTAATTGATTTTTGCTAGTAGATCTCGCCCCGCAAAAGATAAACTTGTTAGTGATGGTAACAAGGTTTTGTTGAGCCGATTTTGTCTTGTGGCTTCAGTTTTGCCGTCGGAAAATCCCCTCCGCCCCCACCCCTTCCCTTTTCTTTGTGTGTTTTTTTTTTCCTCTCAACAACTTCAAGCCACATATTCGAAAATAGAATACCTTGTGTAGCGAACGTAATGAAGTTATTCCAAAAAGTTTTCTTTATGTACTTGTTCTGCAAGTCACATTAAGTTGGCAAAAAATAGGTCAAGATTTTGCAATATTTTCTGCTCGTTTTTTCCCTTTCAATAATCTATGCAGAAGAGACGTTAAGTTGACAAAAATAGGTCAAGATTTTGCAATATTTTCTTCTCGTTTTTTCCCGTTCAATAATCTATGCAGAAGAGGCGTTAAGTTGACAAAAATAGGTCAAGATTTTGCAATATTTTCTTCTCGTTTTTTCCCTTTCAATAATCAAGATTTTGCAATATTTTCTTCTCGTTTTTTCCCTTTCAATAATCTATGCAGAAGAGACGTTAAGTTGACAAAAATAGGTCAAGATTTTGCAATATTTTATTCTCGTTTTTTCCCTTTCAATAATCTATGCTGAAGAGAGACGATGATGCTTTTGTGTTAACCCGCCATCTATTGTACGACTAATCAAACGTTGTCAAAAGTTGGTTTTCCAATAACAGTGGAGTACTGAAATATATCGTATCGTGGTACTTTATAAACTTTTGCCAAACACGCTTAAGTGTCGTTTGTTTCAGTTTTGTTGGTGGAAAATGAATATGAAGCCAAAGAGCTCATTGTGACAATGTGACTAACAATTATTTTATATCTCACCCTTTCTTTTGGTCATTGGTGGACTATACTGTGCGTTTTTACTTGTATTTGTAATATTTGTATTGTATTGTATACACTCTAATGGGATTTATTTCACATTGCAAACAATTTTGAACTCTTTTTGACAAGAATTGATTCTTAAAAGATGACATGACAAAATAAAATAAATAAAATAAAAAGAAAATAGTTCAATCAAGGGGGCGAGTTTTAATGACATAGATACGTTTTATTCAGTTATTTAATTTGAGTTCGAGTCACCAGCTCATCCCATATGCTCTCTGAATCATATTCAAAGGAAAAAGAATTTTTCAAGATAGTGTAATTTCGTGAAAAATTATTCCCAAACAAGCGGAAAAGAATAATATGACAAAATAAAAATAAAAAGCCACCTTCTATTATTATTATTATTATTATTATTATTATTATTATTAAAAGGCCACCCCTGTTTATGTTTACGTGCGCACGAAACATGCGTGACTACGAAGTAAGCGTACGTGTCCACTCAAGGGAACTCGTACGGCGTCGTTTCGCGTTAAAAAATTCAATGGCGGTTATTTGTGTTGTAAATAAATCAGGGACATTTTTGTCAGTTCACAGTACGCGAAACCGAAACGGCGTAACCGAACCCAAACCCAACTCCCCATTTCCTATCACAGCCGTCAACTTTCGATCGCTAAATCTCAACCGCCTAAACTCTTCCGCTAGCCGCTATATAAACACCTTTGACGGGTTGAAACGGAAAGGCTAATCATCCTCGAATTGAATTATCTTTACAAGCATCCGGAACTCATTAACGGAAATTAATTGAAAAATTCTGGATCGATTAAGAAAGTCAAATTACAAAACTTAGTGTTAATTTTGCATTCTTGATCTGGAATTTATGTGTTGGTGCGATATAAATCTGTGATTTGTCAGTGTTATATTTAGGGCTCTTCCGATCTCTGACTTTCTGGAATTTGATTGCTTGAAACTTATTCAGCTTGAGAGACAAAAAGGGGAAACTTGTCGGTTCGATTTTCTCTTCCCCCCGATTTTAGGGTTTTTGCAGTTTTTTTCGAATCTGTTTTTAAATTCTATCGAGATATTGAAATGAACGAGCAAGCTTCAAAGATGATGAATTTACATCCACAATTGCAGCAGCAACAACAAATAATGGGAATGAATCAGAATCAGATGATGGGCATGAGCCAAATGAATCCGCAACCCCAGCAGCAGGTAATTTTCCGAACTAATCAAGAAAGATACATGCCAAATCTGATTATTTCCAAATCGCCTAACATGATGATGGATTCTGACTTTTATCCACAGATGGGGATGAATCGGAGCTACGGGATGTGGGGCCCACCGGTTCCGCAGCCACAATTCCAGAATGCCAACACCAAACCGAACGTGAAACCACCCACATCTGGTGCTTTCAATAAACCAGCGAAGCTATTGGGGTTGGGTCCAAGGAGCAACTGGAAGGGCAAGAAGGTAGGTAAGTCGAATGACAAGAGGCGGAAGGACCAGCAGTTACAGCAGAAACCCCTGATGCCTGGCTCTAGCACTGGTGCACCTGGTAGTGGTGTTAATGTTATCGGTAGCGGAGGCAACATGAATTTTAACTATAACCCTCCGACTCTGAATGAATTGCAGCATCAGAATCGGTTGAAAGCCCGGAAATACTTCCCCAAAAAGAATTTTAATAAGAACATGAATTTGACTATGGGCGGTAATAATAAAAGATTTGCCCCCTTTGCTCCTAGGAACACGACTTCTTTCCTGATAAGGGCTAAGAAGAGTGGTGGCATTGCACCGTTGGTTTCCCCATACCCGGTGACCCCTGCAGTTTTGCCAACTCCAATTTTCTCTCCATCGCGGGAGGTTTTGGTGGATATGGCAAAGGAAGAGTGGGGTCTTGATGGATATGGATCCATGAAGGGGTTGATTCGGTTGAGATCGCCAGGTCATGAGATAGAAGCACATGAAGATGAGGAAGATGAGGAGGGAGGAGGGTCAAGTGAGAGTGATGTGGAGGAGCATGTTGAGATGGAGAGGAGATTAGACCATGATGTGAGCCGTTTTGAGATGATATATGATCCAAACACTGTTGGTGGATTGGAATCTCACAATGTTTTAGAGAATAGAGTGGATGATCAGGATATGCATATTGCGCAGCTGGAAGAGGAGAATTTGATTTTGAAGGATAGGCTATTCTTGATGGAGAGGGAATTGGGGGATCTGAGGAGGAGGTTGCAGAGTCTTGAGAGGCAGGGAGACAAAGTGGAGGGGGAGAATAATGACGAGGTGGAGTCAGAAAATGATAGTCATGGAGTGGAGGCCCACCATTCAATGGAGGATAATAGTGAGGATTTGGGAGACGATGTTACCGGAGACGGGGATTCTAAAGGCAGTGGTGAGCTTAATAACAAGGAATACCTAGAAGCCGAAGAAAAGCCAGTGCAAGATACTCTAGTGGACGTTGAGGTGAAAATGGAAACTGAAAAGAGCAAGGAAAACATTATTGATTTTGAAGTCAAGGAAGATAAGAATAATTATGAGTTGGTTGAAACTAATAAAAACTTGGAGAACATTGCCGAAGTTGAAGTCAAGGAAGATAAGAATAACTGCGAGTTGGTTGAAACTAATAAAAACATTGAGAACACTGCTAGTGCTGGTGGGAAACAAGAGACCAACAATGATGAGAATGAGCAGGATCATGTGGGGATGGAGGCAGATGGTAATTGTAATGTTACTGTTGAGGCGTCCAACCCTGATGCGGTAGCAGATGTTTGCATGGAGGGGCTTAGTCATGTGGAGGATAAAGAGATTGCTGAGAGCTAATGCTGAGGCATCTGAACCTGGGGTAGTAGGGAAAAGATTTTTGTATGGAAATGGTTAGGTGTACAGAGGAATGAATACATTCGAGAGGAAACGATCATTGTTGAAGGAAAACAGATGCTTTGGAAGAGCATTGACAATGGTGACACGTAATAACTGTCCGTCTCTTCTTTGAGCAGTGTATTCATTGTAGTTACCCACAGCAGTCCAGTCAGTCTCAAGAAAATCCTTTTCACCGACTCTAAACAAGGATAAAGAGGAAGAATTCTGTGTTACTGTCCTTAACGAGTCTCATGTTCTTTTCTTCTTTTTTTCTTTTGGTTGGGGTAGTGAGGGTAGGAGAAAAGTTTGTGTAGATCTTCAATTCGCATTAGACAGATGTTAATGGATTTCAAGGAGTTCTAAGAAATAAAATGTATAATGTTTTCCTTCTTTTCGTATGACGAATCTCTTTTTTTTTTTTTTGGGGGTATGATGAATCTGGAAATATGGAAATTCTATTTTCATGTTAAAATCATGCGTCCTATGATGTTGTGCGATTCTAATTTGAATTTAAATGTCAGGCGTATTACATGTTTCAGTTTGGTAGGAAATGCTGAGCATCTCTAATCCAAAACTCTCTCTCTCTCTCTCTCTCTCTCTCTCTCTATATATATATATATATATACACACACACACACATGCTCCCCTAGTGCACAAAATTACACAGGAAGATATAGTTTTCCATACTTTGTATTACAAAACTCCTCTAAGATCATCTCTAATGCACACAATGTGCACATGAGGAGAGATGTAGACATGTGATTACAATATTTCTTCATGCCCCCCCCCCCCCCAACACATACACCTTCATGTGTGTGTATATATATCCCTCTCCTATTGTACACATTTTGTGTATTAGAGATGCTCTAAAAAGGGTTCGATTTCCATATATTGTCCATATCATATTTTTCTCTATTTTCTAATATATTCAAGAACTTACGTATATTGAAGACAAATAAACTACTTGATTGTTAATTATCACAACAAATAAATAAAATTTTGAAAGAACAACTAAAAAAACTGCATTTTTTTATCACACCGGAGAATAAATATGATGTACACTAATTTCTAGTTCTTGTATTGTCCCATAGGTTAATTTGGTCATTTTTCTGGATGATTTTTACAACGTGGTATGTCTTTATATGTTTTAGTTTGTAGCAGTTTAGTTTAATTATCTGTACAAGATATTTTTTTCTTGCAAGTTGCATCATGTCGAGCGAGTGGTTGTGAATAGAATAAGTAATATTAATTTCAACTTATCACGATATTATAACCAAAATTAATATTCAGTAGAATTAGGGGGAAAAAGAAGAAGAAAGGAAAAAGCACCATTGTGACAGTTTTGTAAATTTGGTTAAAACTGAAAAAACAAGGAGTTGTCCAAAGTGGAAATTGGCCAATACACATTCATTGACCCTAAGTAATTAGCGGAATCAATATCATACTACTTGGCCTCAAAAATGCCATTAAACGAGCAGAGACTTTACTGACTTAACTGAACTCGGAGAAGCAGGTAGCTACTCATAGGCTAGCCATGTTCGTACGCCCAGCCTGGTCAAAGGTGATTTAACCTGAAGTCCGGCTTTCATTCGTTTCTAAAAGTGCACTCATTGACCTATATAATTAGAAAAATACTTATTTTAATTTTTAATTGACAAATTACAAATATTGGATCATTTTATTTGGAAGAATACATTCATTGTAACAAACTACAATTAAAAGTGTAAGTATTTTTACAATTTGTTTCCAATAACTACCCTCAAAACCAAAATAATTACAATTGAGAGTATTTTTCTAATTTATTACAAATGTAACAACTTACATGTAAAAATCCCTTGTCCAAAACTCAAACCACGAGTCGGGTTAGTTTTGGGCCAAGCTCAAAAATGACGCTTAGCCCTAAAATTCTTGTACTTAGAAGTAGGGTTAATTTCACAAATCGTTCCCAAGTTTTGAGTTAAAAGTTGGTTAGGTTCCTAACTTTTTTTTTTTTTTTTTTCAAATTCATGAGTCCCTAACCTTTTATAAATTCGCACGATAGATCTTTTTTTACGGACTCCATCAATATTTCTGTTAACTTTCCAATAAAATTACCGTTATATTTTAACTTTCAAATAAAATTACTATTTTACCCCTTAACTTTTAATTTAAAAAAAAGATTTAAAATTATTAAAAAAATGAAAACACCCACTCCACCCGCCCCTCCCAAGAACGGCATTTCCGACTACCAAAAATGGGGGTGAATCCTCCCATCTGTTGTTGCTGTCATTTCCAGCAACATAGGGATGAGTCTCCCTCCATCACAGACTGCTGCCATTTCTGGCAGCACTGTTGCTGCTGGAAATGGCAGCAAATTTGGAAATGACAGCAATGTGGGGGCTCTTTTGTGCCATTCCGATGGCCCTTCTTCGGAGCGGAGGGGAGGGTGGGTAGGGGAGGGTGTTTTCCTTTTTCTTTTTACATATTTTTTATTATTTTTAATATGCTACATTTTTGTTTTTAAAATTAAAAAGTTAAGGGGTATAACGGTAATTTTATTGAAAAGGTAATGACAATATTGACGAAATCTGTCAAAATATACCTATCGTGTGAATTTACAAAAGGTTGGGGACTCAAGAGGTCGAAAAAAAGGTTGAGGACCTAACTTATTCTTAATTCAAAGGTTAGAGACGATATGTGAAATTAACCCTTAAGAGTACCTAAGATAAGATAGGCAACTCTACGTTTGGAGTTTGGACCAACTAAAAATAGGGTTAATTTTACAAAAGGTCCCCAACTTTTGAGTTAAGAATCGGTTTCGTACCTAACTTTTTTTTCTCTCCTCTGTCTCCAGCATTTCATAAATGCGCACGAAAGGTCCCTTTTAACACTATTCCCTCAACTTTTCATGAAAAATGACGGTTATACCCTTTTAACTTTTTAATTTTAAAAACAAAACATTTAAAAATATTAAAAATAATTATAAAAAAAAACCCACCCCCACCCCTCAACTTGCAGCTGGAAATAGCAGCCAAGTTGAGTGGGCTGAGGTTGTTTTTTTTTTTTGATTATTAATATTTTTAAAGTTTTGTTTTTAAAATTAAAAAATTAAAAAAGGTATAATCGTCATTTTCCATAAAAAGTTGAGGGGATAGTGTCAAAAGGGACCTTTCATGTGCATTTATAAAAGGTTGGGACATAGGATAGAAAAAAAAAGTTAAAGACGAAACCGGTTATTAACTCAAAGGTTGGAGACCTTTTATGAAATTACCCCTTAAAAATATACAATATCCCAATTTTAACAATAATTAGGGCATTTGTATTTACATGTCGGTTCTTAATTTGTCCATAATATCAGACGGATTAGAATAGGGTATGTGGTACCTGTGAATTTGCCAAGTATTTTTGCTCATTATACCCATCCAAGTACCGGTTCCCAGTTGCAATTTGTAATTTGTAATATCTAATAAAATTTTAATAATCAATTAAGTAATGTAGTTGTTATTTTGATAATAATGAGATAACTATTTAGATTTTCATTAATTATGTCATAAAGTTAGAAGATTATGACTAATATACTATAGAATTGTGTGGGTAAAATTACACCACCTTTGTTGAAAAATCTAGAGAGTTGCACATGCAAAATAATAATAATAATAATAATAATAATAATAATAATAATATTAAACAATAATAATAATATTAAACAATAATAATAATAATAATAATAATAATAATAATAATATTAAACAATTGCTCCACCGCCTTTGTCTCCTATAAATAGGACAATTGTCTTTCAAATTTTAATACAAGAAAGTGAATAAAAATTTGAGTAGTTAGGTGGTTAAGGACATGAAACAAATTGTGAGAGAAATAAAGAGTTAGCTCCAAAATAAGAAAAATAAGTGAGTAGAGAGGAAATCATTGGGGAATTTAAAAGGTGAGTAACGCATACCTTGACTCTTTTCTTATCTTTGTGTCTTAGCTCTCTCTTGGATTTCTTTGGTTGAAACTTGTGCCTTTATTATTTGGCCATTGATAATTGACGGTGCATTATTTCTTTAGATAAACAATTGTTCCTTGTCTTTGGGCATTATTAGTGGCGTTGTCTAACCGTTTTGCATTACTTTGTGATAATCATTCTGACATTATGACCTTGTTATGTGGTATTGGGCATTTTGTATCTTTATATCATATGGCTTACGGGTAGAGGTTAAATTAGTGATGGGCCCGACCTTCGTGCATATAAATGATCTCCTTTGTGCATAAAAGTGACACCTCTTGTATTATTTTATCGTGAGCCAATGCATATTGTTATTCACTGAGTATGTTGTACTCACCCCTCTTTCCATCTAATAACTCTGTAGGTATTGAATTTAGAGTTTTGTGACCGAATCGTCTCAAGATGAAGAATATACATGTATGTGATCGAGATTTCGGTGTGTGGCTGACGTTTCGTTGTAGGTAGTTCACAGTACACTTAATTATCAGAATGCGCTGCGAAAGCGTCTTAATATTTTTGAATTGTATTTGTAAAGTCTCGCCTTCAAATTTTGAACTGGGATTTATTTCTCAAATGCTTTCTCTATAGTTAAACGTGGACAGTACGTGAAAATAAATAAATTTAGGGCTGTAACACAATTATAAGTTCTTAAACACCAACACCACTAGTAAATAATCACAGAAACATGACAGAGATAGGAACGGTTAAAAGATGCACATTATTTGGCCATTATGGCTTTTTTGAGATCCATGTCAATGGGTAAAAGGATAAAAAAAACTACCTCATACACACTCAAAATAAACAGACTCTTAAAGCATCTTTAATGGCATGTGAATTGCAAAAATTTTATGGTCACATCATCCAAAAAATCTTGTGGTACAAGAAAACATAAACAATATCTAACTAGATATTGTCTATCCATTATTTTTTATTGTTTTTGTATATATCTCTCACACGACTACCACGTAAGCTAATAATTAACAAACACGTGTTTGACTACTTTCACAATTTACATCCTCCATTGAAGATATTTTACCAATTTTCAACTTTATTTGTCACATGTGCTGGGATGGAAAGTGTGCCATTGGAGATGCTTTTAGATTCATACATGTGAATTCTTAATTAAATCATTTGAGATGGAGTAGGTAAACTCTTGAAGTACTAGAAGTTTTTGCATAAGTCATATATTGTTGTTCCTGATATCCTGATATGAAACAAAATGAAAATGGATAATGAACAACACAAGCGCTAGTTTCTTTCTTGTCACCTTTCATTACTTTCGGATTAATGAACCGTGCTGGTTACCGCACTTCAATCCAAGTCTTACTTCATTGTTCTTGCACCATAATTCTTGACTCTTTGCTGCGCTTACAAAAATTTTCTATACCATCTCTTGTCTTCATGACACAAGAGCATCAAGTATAGAACACATGCTACAAGTAACAACCAACAACCATCTCTAGTCTAGCGTAAAAACAAAAATTATTTTTACCTGAATTTTTGTGAGAGATGAAATTTCCGGTCCGGCTATGGAGAGCTTAGCTCTCTCCTTACAGAGTGAAAAACTGCCACGTGGCTGCATGTGATTGGAGGTTGAAGGATTGAGGTGGGTTTCATGTTTCTTCATTGGATGGTGGAGGGTAACTTGATTTCCAAATCCTAGAAAGAGTTGTCACATCCTATGAGTCCCTAACCATTTTTTAGCCCGTTGAGTCCCTAACCTTTTATAAATTTGAAAGATAGGTCTTTTTCTACAGTTTCCGTCAATATTTCTGTTAACTTCCCAATAAAATTATAATTATATCCCTTAACTCTTTAAATTAAAAATAAAAGATTTAAAAATATTAAAAAAATAAAAAATAAAAAGAAAACACCGCACCCCACCTCTTTGTCAAGAATGGCTGCCTGAAGCGGCAACATTTTGGTGGCCAACTGGACACTGGAATGTTTCTATTTCCAGCAGCCAAAAAGATGTGCTATCGGAACCATTTCTAGCCGCACATGGGGGAGATTCACACCCACCTTTTTTGGTCGCCAAAAACGGTAACAAAAGGGGGGAGGAAGTTTCCCTATAATTTGCAACAAACTGCAACTGGGTAAGGCGCATACGTCCCCCTCATTTGCTTGTATACCTTTTTCGTTATTAATATAATTCATATCTTGAGATTGGATTTTCGAGCCAAGATATTTCCTTTAAAAAAATAAAAATAAAAATAAAAATAAATAAAAAATCTTCTACCTTTTCCAAAAATGCAACTGGTCCCTAACCTTTTATTTTTTACAGCAAAGTCCTTAAGTTTTGATGAAATAGGCCGGTGAAGGACTTCGAACTATTTTCTTTGTATATATATCAAACCTTGACCTTCTTTCAATCTTTATTATAAACGACAATTTTAAGTCAAAGTATTTCAAATAGAAATATAAACTATACTTACTATGTCTGGTTCCAATTTTATCGAATACTTTCAGAGACATATAAACCATACGTACTAGTACTATATTTAAAAAGATTTTAAAAACCCGAAGTGCAATCCTTTCATCTTTGTTCAGTATAGTCTATCTCAACGTACCAAATAAATTATCGACGAATGTAACTAGATAGATTAGTGCAAGCTCCAAATTGTACAAGCACTAAAGCAAATGATCATTAGTCACTTGTCACTAATCTCTACATTGTTTTGTTCGTCTATTATTAAAAATTTGAAGCACAATGGGTGCAGCCGCCATTAATACTACCACTTAAACTTAATTTACTTTGTTCAATGTATCTAAAACTATATTATATTCCTTATTCCCTCCAAAATCTTGTCTATAAATTAACCTTCAAGGTCCTTGATCTTAACCCACATAAAAGATTGTAAGTCTTTTGAACTCGATTTCATTACATTTTCTCGAATTCGAAATCATGCAGAAATCACACAGATTGAGTCACTTTTCTTGTGTTGTAACATGTTCAATCTTGTTAGTAGCAGCAAGGTCTCAACTAACAGAGGATTTCTACGCGAAATCATGTCCGAATCTGTTCTTCATTGTTCGTAGGGAAGTTCGGAACGCGATCAAGTTTGAGATGCGAATGGCGGCTTCTTTGCTTCGGCTTCACTTCCACGATTGCTTCGTGAATGTGAGTAAAGAATCGAGTACTGAGTGGAGCCAGGGCAGGTTGCAAAGGTCCATTTATTAAGACGTAACGCGTCACTTTTTATTTTTGTTGCTTAATAGGGATGTGATGCATCACTTTTATTGGATGGAAATGATGGGGAGAAATTTGCACTCCCAAACTTGAACTCAGCAAGAGGATATGAAGTAATTGACACAGTGAAGAATGCTGTTGAGAGTGCATGTAGTGGAGTTGTTTCATGTGCAGATATACTGGCTATAGCTGCCAGAGATTCAGTTCTATTGGTCAGTCTTCTTTTACTATAATCCGACGTGTACATTCAAAATCTTATCATAATATCGTAAAGTTTTCGAAGAACATAAGTAATGAGTGAAGTTTTTTGCAGAGTGGAGGGCCTTCATGGAAAGTTTTGCTTGGGAGAAGGGATGGATTAGTATCAAACCAAACAGGAGCCAACAACGCACTGCCTTCTCCCTTTGAATCTATTGATTCAATTACAGCCAAATTCTTGGCTGTAGGCCTAAATGTCACAGATGTTGTGGCCTTATCAGGTACTCTTTTTCACTTTAAAACAAGAAACAGAACAAAAATTTCCAAAGATGTTTTAACGGAACCAAACATGTGCAGGTGCTCATACCATTGGATTTTCGAAATGCGCTTTCTTCAGCAACAGATTATCAAACTTCTCTGGGACGGGTGCTCCAGACAGCACGTTGGATAGTAGCCTAATTTCGGAACTACAAGCATCCTGTCCAGTAAGCAGTGATGGGAACAATACGGTTCCTCTTGACAGGAACTCAAGAGACTTGTTTGATAATCATTATTTCTCAAATTTGCTCAATGGGAGGGGCCTGCTTCTGTCTGATCAATCTTTATTTTCTAGTAATTCAGATACAGCAGCACCAACAACCAGAAGTATTGTGCAACTCTATAGTAATAACAGTGCTGCATTCTTCACTGATTTCATTAACTCGATGATTAAGATGGGGAATATAAGCCCGTTAATTGGTTCTGATGGACAGATCCGAAAGAAATGTAGGGTCGTAAATTCATAAAATACTTTCTACTGATGAAGAAAATGTAGATGTTTAGTGATATAGTATAATGATGTTTATGAGTTATGACACATGTTTTTATGTATCACTGGATGAATTGATGAAATATCTTGTACTCTTACCTTCGCTTTATTAATATCTTCTTCTCCTATACCTCTATCAGATTCCCGACTCTACTTGGTTTAAAAGATTTTTGTTATGAACCAGCTATCGGGGTTCAAAATCAAAATCTCCACATACAAGTGGTACTTTTCACAAAAGTAAGATGAAAAACCGAAAGAAATTAACTTTCACGGCAAGGGAACGTACATAGTAGAGTTAGAGACAGGTGTGATTAGCAGACATTAATACCATGATCCTATGTTGTTAATTTACTAAGGAAGTGCTTGTGCTATTGAGTTTCTGCTGCAGTTGTTTTTGTTTGTGTCTCAATAGTATCTGGGAAAACATGATTTCCTTCCATGTATCTGGAACTCCTGGAAGGCACCAATGGCTACAATCTTGGTGCCTGATGAAGTTTTGCTTCTCCTCCTTTGTCATCTTCTCCTGCCTGTAAATTGAGGGGTGTGCATCCCGGCGAAAATCAGTCATCCTTGTAATGTTCAAATAGTATACGGGTTTTTTCATCCCCTTGAGGACTTCCGTCCAACATATCTGGAAGCGGAGGAAATATAGGTGATAGTTCTTTTTCATCCGTGATCGGCTCTCTATCACTATCACATTTTCCACCAGAATACCATTCTCCACCACTAAACCAGGAAAAGAAAATGTTTTAAGACAAAAAAAATTCCAAAACAAAAAATTTTCTGATGACTGGAGATTCGAGTCACCTGAAATGAGAAACTGAGTAACCTCTGAAGAAAACATGTGTCTTGGCAGGATTGATGTTGGATTCAATCCATCTTGCCCAAGTTGTCATTGCTTTACAAAAACCTTCACTCACGTTGAGCTTTCCATAAACATGGCTACCTTCTTGATAGTATTCTTTCCTACAAGATTTTGGTCAGATATTTTTAAGTATTTCTGTCTCCTCTTTCTATATGAATTACTGCAAAATGAACCAGAGCTATGCCGGTTACCAGCATAAGCCCCCTATAAAAGTAAGGAGCAGACAGACTACAGACTTTACATACAGGAGGAGAAAATACGAACTAGGAAGCAATACACTTCAGAGGTTTTCTCGTGAGTCCACCAGTGCCCCGTGTTAAAGACAAGAACATCAGCATTTTTGTATTTATCGCAGGATCTCTCGACCAGATCAAGCCTGAGGGTTTCCTTCTTTGTTCCGTTGTTATCTGGCCTTTCCCATTCTTGAACCAAAAATGGAGATCGTATGAACTCCACCGAACAATTGTAATCCTACACAATATATTCAAAAAGAGCTTCTCAATTTCAAGGAAAGAAAGACCAGCAGAAATCACAATATTTAAGTAAAAATTTGCACCAGAGAACACCTAAGAACACGATAAGAAGCAAGAACTTACTGAGAATACAAAAGAGTAGGCACCTTCTTTCTTGAAATCATATAGACCAGAGGCCTCAAAAACTTTTCTCTTATCCTCGACCGAGTTCCAAAAAAGACAAAACCATGGACTCCCACATATTCCTGTTCAAAGAATCACCCACATATACTAAATGCTTCCCTCGCAACAATTCCAACATGTTTTTACCATTCAACCTGTAAAACGATCTAAACAAACAAAATTATGCATGGAAGAGCATCAGACCTATCAATGGTTAAAAACTTGTTTTTCTGCTTGCCTTGGGATGCTGCAATGATTAGGCTGCCATGTATACTTCTCATAGCCATTATCAGGCCTTCCATTGAGATAACAATTGAAAGGCTCATCAATATGAGGACATGAACCAGGTGCATAGGAAGGATTCGAGTTGTCCCTAACCCATTTTCCATCAAAAATATCACATGTACTCATTCTTTCCACCCAAGTGTCATTCACCCCTACCGTTGATTTATCTTTCCCTCTCTTCGACATATCAGTACTGTTCAATCTCACATTCTCCCCTCCAGCATTTTTTACCCCATTATTATTATTATTATTATTATTATTATTATTATTATTATTATTATTATTATTATTATTATTATTATTATTATTGTTGTTGTTGTTGTTGTTGTTGTTGTTGTTGTTGTTGATCTCATTCACCTTTAATGTCTCATTTCTTGACCCATTTTGAGAAACATGATTCGACCCATTCCCCTGCCTCCAACATGCAGGCTGATGCATGACAGGGTTTTCTTTTTCATGGAAAATGAAATAGTGAGACACAGAAGAAAACTGGGATCTGTTTCTCAATATGTGCTTGAAGGAAAGATTAATGGAGGAATCACTGGACGCCAAAAAAATGGTGCATCCCACAAATAAGAAAATGAAAACATAAGCCAATGCCAACGGTGATCCTGTCCTTTTCAGTGCCCTTTTCATCGGTAGTATTGTTGGTGATGAAGAATCAGCCATGGGGCAAGAGAGAGCTGGAGAGATTACATAGAGAGACTGAGATCTTGTCTGAGAGAGATGATTAATATGAAATAAAATGGAATCCTTGGAGAACATAAATGAGAGATTCATTCTTCTTGACTAATGGTATTAAAAGAAAATTTGTGTTCCAAAACTATTTGGTAACTTGTAAATTACTATTTTGTGGTGGTTCATTTCTGCCTGTTTTCCTCTGCCAAAAATAAGAACCTTGAACATTTCCTATTTCCCCGGGAGCCTTCTTTTCAAGAACCATGCAATATATTACACTTACACTTCAACCAGGAGGAGTTAAAACAGTGTATTTACATGGAAAAGAAATGTTGGGATAAAGAAGATGGAGAAAATGCAGATTGTCAAAATTGATGCAAAACATATGGCTTCTGTCAGAGAATAGTACGATATTGAGTACATATATTATTTGAAGCTGAAGAGAAATCTTCCCAGAAATTATTTGGAAACTCCAAACCCTACACTGCATTCAGCTCAGCAAAACAATCCCCCTATCAATCCCTGTCAATTCTTGAATAAAAAACAACCCCCTTAAACTTGAGGGTACAATTACAACACGCCAAAATATTATTGGTAAGTTAAGCTCCAATGAAGACTACGTGTCCTCCATAGAATCACAATCCGGCTTTTTTCTCCAATTTCTGAATTTGGTTCAGGAATATCCATGTCATCTGCACAGATTAAAGACATTGGCAATGCACAAGTTTAGAAAATGGGGTCGGAAATGGAGTCAAAGAAAGGTTAACACAGAGAGAGAGAGAGAGAGAGAGAGAGAGTACCATGACATGGGGAGCAATTCTAACACAGTACACAGGGAATCCAGTGTAAAATTTAAAAGGTCCTCCTGCTTTCAGGGTTTTCAGGGTGCAATCTAAAGAACCAGTATATGGAAATTTCCCGTTAGCATCTGGCTGCATTTTCTGTATTTGAGTCTTGACATAATCAAATGGTAAACTGCAAGCGGAAGCAAAAAACCCTGAAACGGAACTTGCCCCTGAAATGAAACAGAAACAGATTAAACTTCGCAAAATCCCAACATATTTTGCTAAGCTAAAAAGATTTCACTGATTCAAGTAAAATATTTGATTTATGGTCAAAGCCGGAAATAAACATGCATGTCACTTGTTTTGAGAGCAAAGTCAGAGAGGAGCTATAGGAGTTAGAAGTTTAGAGTATTTCACCAATCACAGTAGCAGCCTCGCCAAAACCAAGATTGTCCCTGAAGAACTCCACACTTTGATCATAAGAAGCAAGCATTCCCATATTAAGTGCCATGGCCCTCACCACAGTAGGGCCGGCGCCTTTCCAGAGGGCCAAAACTCCTTCATCAGCAACAATTCGATATAGGGCATGGAATGCATTTGTATAATTCCGGCGCTGAGCAGCAGGTAATGTCGCATCAGCCTGCATTCGGATAAGTGCCAAATCTGCAGGACTACCTATACATGCTCCTATAGCACCAGCAGTCAAACCACACAAAGCCTTTTGATATAGCGGTAAGGGCTTTCCATCGTTGGCCTCAACTGCCTTGTTAGTCAAAATCCTATTGAACAGGAAGAGTTCCAAATTGTGAATAACGACAATTATCTTTCAAATTGCACAGATCCAAGTGTATTATACAGCTTCAATCATGAAGATTAATCATGCAAGATTGTTCATATTGAATCATACAAGAAGCATAACAATAATCTTAGGCATGGAACACAGTTTAATATATTGGCAGAAAACAGAAAACCAGAAGTAAAAGTAAATAAATGAAAGAAGCCAGATATTCAACACTATGTTAGATTAAAGAGGAGGAGGAGGACTGTGTTGCAGTATCAACATAAACAAGAACTTCCAACAGAGTCCTACCATATATAAAATACCGAAACAAGAAGCTCACTGGTATTAATAAAAATAGTTGAATAAAATTCATCCCCAAAATTTGCCCACTAGAACTTAAAAAAAAAGGTTCATTGCCCGGGAAAGTTAGGCCCATATGGTTGTGATTTTTCCAAAATCAATTCTCACTCAAACACATTTTTATCCACACATTAATTAAAATAATTTTCACGTAAATTCATAACTTTCCCCTACTTTTCAACCACACATTCTATTTTTTCCTAAAAATCATCTTTCAGAAAAAGAATTCTCAAAGAATCCAGGCCATACACCCCCCCCCCCCCCAAAATGCTAATTAGGGCTAGTAAATATAGCTGAACAGGAATGGTTTGTCGAAAAAATTCTCCATGGGGATCTAAGAAATGACTAATTGACTGGAAAAAAGATTACTACCGACTGTCGGACTCAAAAGATGCAACTGAAATTTATCATGGACATTTGATTCCCCAGTAAACTTGCTCCTGATGTCTGGAAAAACCTTTCAATATACAACTAGGAATCAGAGTGCTAATTACTCGGATATTTATTATAAGATCAGGTAGTTTTCAGATAACTTACCAAACTAGCAAGTCCACAGAGTTAGTGGCAAATACACCAGATTGCTAATTACTCGGAAATTTATTTCAACTTACAACTCAGGCACTTTCTTCGCCTTCTTTAAGATTTAATTGAAAATTAGAATTATTACGTGGAAATGTGCTAATTACTGGTCATTTGTATTACTTGTTAGTAACTAAAGAAGAAAAATCCATATAAAAGCGGGTGAGCGTTATCCTGTTCCAGGATCAAGAGAAATCCAGGTTATAAGCAATTATAAGCATGTGCACCATCTTCAGTGTCACGTCTTTATGCAACAAAATAGTCTCCCCAAAAAAAGGTGTTCAGTATTCTTCTCCCCTTTGAAATGGAAACACAGTGAAATCCATATATATTTCTTAATTGTTTGCAATATATTCTCCTCCCTGGGTTTGATTATATTAACAACTCAGATCGCTGTCTATTAGTGCTAGTTACGTAAGTCAAAAATAACAAATAACAATAATGAAAAGGATGTTATAAAATGTAAATCCAAAAACACAAGAATGAATATGATAAGAAGAAATTTCTAAGCCACCAAAAGCACAAAATCAACTTGATTGACTCATAACCATCCTCTTTTTAGAATATTCCAATGCATTTCTTTGCATTGGCTAACTAATATGGCCATAACCTACTTATTGAACCATATTTATGAGTAATTACCCACCTAAATGAACCAAGACGAGCAGTTGTATATGTAGCTTGTCTAAGAAGCCCAGCAGA
>CAVNYN010026696.1:0-11853 GCA_963692815.1 Nyctanthes arbor-tristis
CCGCCAATAGTCTGACTTCATAAAGATTTTGATAATATCACTAATGACATCATCTGTGAAATTATGTTTTTTTTCTTGAATTATCCTCTTTACTGCATCTTTTTTATCTTTTCTTTTTTAAAATTTATACTGATCTAATTTGTCTTCTAATTTCTATAATTATGTTTGTGTTGGATTCAAATTTCCTTAATTTCTCCTATTTATGCCTTATCCTCGAATCTTCATGCAATTATGGCTTCAATCTTCTTATGAAAATTCAAATCTTCTAATATTTATATTCTCTTATCTTTAATTGTTGATTTGAATTAATTTTTTTTATTTCCTTAATCCCTTTTCATTAGGGCTGGGTATCCAATCCGATAATCTAGAAAACTGACCCTACCGACCTGGTTCGGGTAGGGTTCGGAGACTCAACGGTTCGGCCGACGGGTGAAAAAAGGGTAAGCCGACTTGGGTCGAGTCGGGTGCCTGCTTACACCGAGTCAACCCGATGAACCCGCTCGAACCCGACTCAGTCAACCCGAGACGAGTTCAACCCGAGTTAACAACTCGGGTAACCGAGTGATACATTTTATATATGTGTGTGTGTGTGTGTGTGTGTGTGTATTTTTTTCCAATGAAACTAAATTCTTCATCTTCACCAAAAATAATCAGCAAAAAACAATAGAAGAACAGCTCTAGAAATTCTAGAAGATCTATAAATCTAAAAGAGATCAAAATAGACACTACATTCAAAATACACACTACAATGACTACATCCTCCGTTTCGCCGCTGCCCACCATAGCTATTACCGCCTCTCCCGCTGCTGCCGTTCAGCTACTACTGATGTTGCGCGTTGGTGTTGCCGCCGCTGTCACTTTGCCACTGCCACGTCCGCCACCATCACCGCCCCCTCTCTCTCTATACCTCCAGCCTCTGCCGTCTCTTCGTCTAATTCTTGATTCTTCTCTGAAACCCTAAGACAACAAACATAATAAAAGAGCCTCATATTGGGCCTAAAACTTGGCCCAAGTTTTTAAGTTAAAAAATAAATTAATTAATTAACAAAAAATTCTCCAAACTTGGTACCCAACCCCTATCGGGTCGGGTCGGGTTGGGTTGGGTTCTCCGGCACGTCAGGCCGATTTTCAGGCTGAAAAATGAAAAACCGATTTAAGTCGGGTGGGGTTCGGGTTGGGCCCAAACCTGAACCACCCGACCTGTCCGACGCCCACTCCTACTTTTCATGATTGCTACCTTTAGTTTTTAATGTAGGAATTTTTTCTTAACTCTTCCTGTATCTTTGATTTTTTATTTGAATTAATTTTTAGAATATTTGAATTATTATTTTATTGCATATGAATTAAAAATACGAATTCATCCCCCCTCATATACTACTCTTGCTATAAATATTATAATAAACATTTGAAATTTTTTTAAGCATTCTACAACAATTCACAATTAGTTCTTTAAAAAGAAAAAATTCTCAAATTAACCTACTTTACATATTTTAAATCTATGAAAAGACAAATTTGACGGACTATGGTTTGATTGGTTTTTTTTTTTGGAAAGCAAGTATAGTTATATAAATTATTCATTGACACTGTTGTTTTCTTGAAAATTAATTAATCATACTTATATTATATTTTGTGGAAATTTAACAGAAAATTATAGTTTTGTGGAAATTAATTGAACCTACTTATACTATGTTATGTGGAAATTTAACAACAAATTGATTGTTAATTTTATATTATCTGTTTTTTAAAGTATAGTTAGTTTTTGTTGTTATGCCCGTGCAACGCACGGGTTGAAAAATCTTGTAATAATAATAATAATATATTAATTAGACATCTCCACACGATCCACGGAAGTTCCTCCCACTTAAATTGAAGTAAAACATTGTTATACTTATAAATAATCAACAAATTAATAGTGTGATAGTTCAAGTGGTAAAGAGCAAATCTTATCATGACGAGATCCTAGGTTCGTGTGTATACCCCTCCCCAGAATCCCCCAAATTGTATATAAAAAAAAAATTATAATATTATATTACAATATACAGGTAATTTTCACTCTCCAACCTTTCAACTTTGTATCAATTTTATCCCTATTCTTTTTTTTTGGGGGGGGGAGGCTACTAAGCTCCTAACCTTTCAATTATTATCTTATTATGTCCCCAATATCACTTTTCGTCCTCAACCTTTCAATTTTCATCATTAACCTATATCAACATAACTATTATAGCCATGATTCTTTATTTCTACTATAGGTACCCAACTTTTCAATTTTTATACAATTTTATCCCATCCTTGTTGGCCGTATAGGACCCCAATCTTTCATTTATTTCATGTTATATCCCTATTAACAATTTATATATCTAAAATTTTAATTTGTATTGTTAATAGCTTTTAAAATTACCATTATACTCTTAATTCTTTAAACAAAAATTAAAGAACAATAGAAAATAAGAAATGGACCCATTCTATTCCACCACAATCCAACCCAATGACAACAGAAGAAATAATGACAAACTAAAGACTCAATTTATAACGGTCTCGATGGATATCCAATCCACGTAAAAAAGGTTGTCGATCTAAGTATCGGCGGGATAAATCGGATTGGATTTCTTGATCTACCATAATATGATGTTGGGATACGAATCGGTGTTCGCCAACAAAAAAACTAATTTTAATGTATAAAAAATCAAACCTACATCTAACACTCTAATTCTAATTAACATTTAAACAAAACCCATTCAATTAAAATTATTGCGGCTGCAGTGAGTATAATTTACAATTTTTCATTACAAGAATTTCAATTTTCGGATTGTTTTCATATGGGGATTGTGTTATCAAGAATTTTACCCTTTGAGAAAGCTTTTATTCACAAGGAATTAGATCTAATTGTTTTTTTTTTTTTTATATTCGATCTACCTTATTTCATTTGTAGATTGTATTACTTAATTATTTGTTTTTGACCTTGAACGTAGCATGTGTTGTTTATATATACTCTAGTTTGCCATAAATTAATTATTTCTTTCTCAATTCTCAAAGCGAAAGTAAACCCTAAAAATTGGTGGTTGGGTGAAATTTTAAATTTGATGAAGAAAGTAAACCAAAAAAATGTATTCCAAATTGAAAGAATTGTTGCACTCAGTTGAAGAGAAAAAGGAATTGTTGAGCGTATGGAAGTTGATGTGCAGAAGAAAGAAAAAATGGAATTGGGGAAGAAGATGACTAAAATATAAAAAATAAAAGAAGTTTAAAATGTTTATTGTGGTGAGAGAGAAAAATGTTCAAAAGATACTAAAATAAGGTTGTTTAAGTAAATTTACTTGAGGATATTTAAGTAAATGAAGAAAACACGGCGTGGGAAATAATAATTGTGGTAGGAATATAATTATCTGGCAAAAAATTAGAATTGGGACATTAAAGTTTGATTTCATTTTTGTAAAATGAAAATGAGTTTTTTCTTTTTTTTTTTTTTTGTGGATTTATCTTAATCTTTATCCGCTACATGATCTGTGACGAATCAAAAAAATTTAATATCTTATTCTCAAATTGGCAAATTTTTTTCTGTGGATTATTATGTATCCATTTAGTTTTGTGTAGATGAAGTTTAGACAACTTTTTCAGTAGTTATCGTGTGGGTGAGATGAACTAGGATGAGCTTAGTTCTTATTTTTTATTTTTATTTAAATCATTAAGGGTATAATAGAATTTTTAATAGAAATTAATAGTAGTAATTGAAAAGTTGAGGATTGAAGAAGTTAGTTGGAACGTAACGCAACAATAAATGAAACGTTGATGGTCCTATAAGCCTAAAAAAGTATGAGAACGAAATTGTATAAAAATTAAAATGTTTGAGCCCTATAGTGAAAATAAAGAAATAGGGGTATAATAATCATTTTGATTGGGCTAATAGTAACAATTGAATGGTTGGGGGATGAAAAGTGACGTTAGGGATATAATACGATAATTAACTCTTAAACAAATACAAGAAATTAAATTAAACTGAGAATTAAGATTCTCACAGAATTCTCAATTATAGAATAACTCTAGGGTTTTTATTTCATCCTTCAAAACTTACCTTCGTGCAATGAAACTTGTGTTTAAATAGGAAAAGAAATAAGCTAAGCTAATTGGAAAACATTGAAAACAATCAGGAAACGACTAAAATTTAGAAAATAATAAAAAAGGAAAATCATAAAAATCCAAAAATCTACATTAAAGCACATCCATGCATGTGTGGCCGCACGAAAGGACCATGTGGCTATACGTTCAGAGTGCGTTCTGAATTTGGCCGCACTCTATATCCATGCGGCCGCATGGGATCGCATACTTCTAGTAGTTCATGTTCCAACTTGCATAACTTTTAGTAGGAAACTCAGAATTGAGATCTGAAAGTTGTGTTGGACTCCTGACTCGATGAGCTTTCTGATAACCTCTTTGATTCCCATTTAATCATTTGCATCATAATTTTGGAGCTCAAGATTTTTCGCATGCATAATTTAACCACTATAGGTGGGGTGTTCTTGGATCTTATCAAATATTTTTTGGGAGTTCTGCATGAGCTCCTTCCAATTGGCCACATTATCTTTTAATATTCTTATGGGCTCTCTTCACAACCCAAATTCTACTATCAAAATTTATTATCAAAGTGGATTATATGAACCCCTTTTATTTTATCAATTTTCCGCCATAATTTTGTTTCCGTTGTCACTAAGGAAAAAAACACAGATTATGACAACATTAATCGTACCAAATGTCACTGAATTTTTAATTCACTTGCAAATGGATATATAAATGATATTTAACTGCCAATAATTAGATAACTGAACTTTAATTTAATAGCAATTAGATCTCTCCAATTTAATTATCAACAATTATATATATCACTAAAGTTATACTTAATTGCAAGAAGGCCAACCCTATATTATTACCTCATAATCATCAAATTGTAGTCCTAGAGAATAAGAAAACGATTACTCTAAATGGCACATTTTATTGGAGGGGAAGAATAGAAGAATAATTTTAGGGTTCACAAAGCATTTAACATCTATCTTGACATATAGTTTTAAATAAACTTTAATTGATTATCATGCACGGCAGTGATAGTGATGCTAATATTTCTTCATATTCTAACAATAACTTCCACTGAGATCTTCATAAATCTGAATTCTTGAATGAGATACGATGCTCTAGAGTTTCCAACCATGAGTTGGAGTTAAATTAAGATCAGTGTCCTTGTTATATTGGTACGGAATTTGTATCATTGGGCTAGATTATGTAGTAGCACGGAACTTATAATCACAAAACATGGAGATCGTATCGTTTAGGCAAAAATTCTATCTAAATCAGATGCAGGTGACAAATTTTTTATTTTGAGAAAGACTTGGACACCAATTGAACCAAGACTCTCTTTTACAATACAAATTATATTTGTAAAGGTCATAATTTTTATATTCTTTTACGACATTAATTAAGCATCTAAATAATAATAATAATAATAATAATAATAATAATAAAATGAAATTGTAAGCAACTAAATAGATAAATGTGTAGTTGAAAATGAGTTTGAATAAGAATTGATTTTGAAGAATCAATCAAACGAAACCTTAGTAGTCAAAACAGCCTTTTAAGCTTCCATCTGGGAACATTTGCAAATTGATTGATTATTTAGAGGAGTCTACTTAAGTACTTGCCAGTGCGCAGCTCCTACATGATAAATTAATTTATTTAAGTTGGGGAATTGGGTATATATATAAACGCAAAGGGAATTGGGCATCTCTTTTTCTGTTTATAGAGTACTGCCATGCACTGCATTCTGTCTTATGTGATCAGAAAGATTTTAACAGGAAAATACAAAGAATGAATGAATACATTAATTAATTTTTAAGAAGTGAAACAGATGATTCTGGTGGAGAAAAAGGAACATACAGAAATAATAAACGAAATTGACAAGGAAACAAAATTTAAACGCCATATTATATAATTAAAGGGCATATATAACAACCCAGTTGAGTTGTTCTCTACCGTTCAAATTCCTTGTTCCTGACGCATCACATTGTCCACTCTCCATTTATCAAATGAATTATTCCCTAACTACATGCGTCAAGAAATACTTTATAGTGCTAAATTAACTAGTACTATATATATTAATCATGCATGATACATTAGTCTCAAGCAACGTATGGAGGGGGTAGCGGCGCACCGACAACAGCGCCACACAGTGGCTGGGTATCTGGAAGGTTGTATTCATCCCTCAAGGATCGCGCAGGGGAGAGAACACTGAGGTAGAGTTGTTGTCCCAAGTATGCTCTCTCCCACATCTCAGACCTCAAGTTCCACAGTCCTGCATTGTCCAATGTTGTCATGACTGCTGCCCATGAGTTGGGGTATACTTGAATGTTGTGCCTACTTACTGCATCAAGAAGATTGTAGTTCTTCCTCTTCTCAGGGCTCCACCTTCCTGGCTCCATTCCCACAGCAAAGAAGGAGTAACCATCAAGGTGATATGTTAGTGGAGTCTTCTCGTGGTTCTCAAAGATGATCTCCACGAAATTTCTGAAAGTAGCATTCAACACGTTGGGAGTCACGGTCACCTTGGTATTGTCTTGTGGAGGCTCATCCTTCATCAGGTCATACTTGAATACTTTCTCGGACAACCCAAAGTACTCTGCCAACTTAAGAGGAGTCTCAGAGTTCATGTGGGATACACCATTGAGACCAAAGCGAAGTTTGCCATCAACATATGATCTGGAGCTTACAAGCTTGATAGTGCGGGTGATATTGATCTGGCCATAGTGGTAAGAGCCTTGAGGATTGGGGCGAGCGGCACTGGCTGTCAAGTTCCACCTGAATGAACGGAACTGGTTAATAGACCAAGCAATGCCCTCTGTATCGTCAGGTGGCGATGGTGGGAGCTCAGGAGATGCTGGACCATTTCCATTGACATAGCGAATGATGGCAACAGATTTGAGAGGTTGCTGTAAAAATCTACTGGAAACCACCAAGTAGTAATCCTTTGGTGCTTGGTCTGCAGTCACCAACACCGAGAAGCATTGGCCAACATGGAGATCCAAAGAGTCATAGACGTTCTGTACGGTGTGAGAACCTTCCATCTCAACAAGCTTCATTGGGTGGCCCTGGAATCTAATGTTGACGGAAGTCCTCATTCCAATATTACAGAATCTATATCTGTAGGTCTTGCCAGACTCCATTGTATAAAGCGGCTCAGCTGCCTTGTCACCAACCTTGCCAGACTTGCCATTAATATGGATGCCACTAGGCCTACCAATAGAGCGTCCACTGTCCAAGAGCTTTTTCAGACTCTTGTGGCCTTTGTTGTACCAATCGCCCAAGAGAACAAAGTACTCATCTGCAGGGTTGTCAAATGGAACGGGGATGAGGGGTCGGCTATGGACTTGAAGGCCACCAATACCCCCAGCTGCCTTGTGCAACCCTGTGGTTGGGAAGTAGAAGAAGCTTCCAATTTGGTCCTTGACTTGGAAATGGTAGGTGAAGTTCTTGCCTGGCATGATAGGGCACGTCGTACCAAGGGTGCCATCTTGCCAGCAGTTCTTCCGGTGCTGTACGCCGTTCCAGGTAAGGAGGAAAGGCTCATCAAGATTGTTGAAGACATTAACAACAATGTTGTTATTGGAAGTGCAATTGATAGTAGGGCCAGGGAATTGGCCATTTATGAGGATACCCTGTTGGGGAACACCCAATGGGGAAATGGTACCGTAGGTGATATGCCATTCGAAAAAGTGATAGGGATCCTCAGCTTCAACCATGAACGCCCCTGCGGAGAGGCAAATAAGTAATGCCATAAAGGTTATCCTCCCCATGGCTTATAAATTTCTTTTTTTTTTGGCTTAATTAATTGGAGTTTCTTTTTGCTTTTTCTGTTTTTTTTTTATTTTCCCTAAAGAGTAATCTGCCAAGAAGAAGAGAAGATTCTTCTTCCAGCAGAGCTTGGAATGTCTATCTACCCACTGAACAATGGCTTTATATAGAAGGAAATGACATAATTCCTTGATTATATGTGGCCAATTCTTCAACCAATTTCCATTCTTCGTGCATTTCCGCTCATTTTTCGTTGAATATGTTTATTTTTCATTCCTACAATTTCTGTCATCTCCTCTGGACTCTCTCCTCTTTCCACCCATTCTTTTGCAAATTAGTGCTTCTTCTTTATTCTTTAACTAGTAAATCAAATGTCAGTCAGGTTTCCTTTTTAGCCTACAAATCGTAGTCTTATAGTAGATTCTAAATTTTAAATTCCCCCCCCCCACCCACCCACAAATACTTCCTCAAATCCGAGTGTTAATACATAGAAGTAAACTAACGTATCACCCATATATCAGTTAACATTTACATGCAATATCATTTTTTTAATTGAGAAGAAAAATTCGTTATAGTTACGAAAACTCAACCCACTAACAAAAACAAATAGATTAGCATCACTATATTATCACTTTTAGAAATTAAAAAGGACAACACTTCTCTAAAATTTTGAAAAACTTCCTTGAAGACTACAAAGAGAAAAACAAAATGTTCATTATTATTTCATAAGTAATCGTATTTGTACAAAGAGGAAAACAAAATGTTCATTATTATTTCATAAGTAATCGTATTTGAAACAAAAGTATTTTTCAATTTAAAAAAATGGCTAACATAGAACTAAACCATTAAAAAATGGTTAGTTTCAAGCCACTATACAATTAATTAAATTTATCCTTTCCAAACGTGATATATGCGCGGTGGTAATCATATATATTGGTCCAATTAATATACGGACACGTTCTGTTCATAATCAGCCCAAGTTGAAACAGCACTCGTGTCATATTCCTAAACAACAATCGACAACCAAAACGCTTTCTTTAGCCCAAAACCCGACCCACAACTGCATTTTCAACACCCTAGCTTATAATTCAGGATGATTCCCACGACTAATGAATTTAACATATACATTTGACAAAGAATTACATTCATTAGATCAAAACGATCATACGCTTTATATGATCTGTTTAAATAAAACCAATTAAAAAATTCAATTCACAAAGCCTTCAAGTACTCAACTCTTCTCCTCAAAGCTTACTCAAATCCCCAACCCGCTCTAACTCTAAGAGAAATAATTTGTGCAGTCTTCATAACAAGGGAATTTGCAATGGCAATGACACTAGCTTCCACGCTGAATTTGGAATAATCATTTATTTTCCTTTGCTAGTTATGTTATTCTCCGATGAAAATATTTTTTTCTTAATTGATTTTAATTATATCATCTTGATATTGAAAGCTTTGAGCAATCTCAAATCCATGAAAAGAGGAAAATTAAATTTAGAGAAACAAATTTGAAATAGATAAGGATAAGAATACGTAAAAATTATTATTCAATATATTTTCATTTAGATGGTATTGTCATCATTTTTATTCTAATATGAATGCAAACCAATTATTTAAAGCAAATGATGATCGGTAGAAATGCCCAATCCAAATGAATGAAAGGTTGATTTTGCAGACTTGGGATCGTGTGTTTATTGATCGCAGTGGGGAGTGAATCATATTAAATTTGGAAATTGGGTAATTGGATTTTAAATTGTTTTTTTTCAAATAAATATGGCACATTGGACCATTTTAATCTAATGGACATGATTTTTTGTCAAATGTATATGTTAAATTCACTAGTCGCCGGATCGTCTCGTAACCCTTTTTTTTTTTTAAAGGCCCGTCCCGTAACTTATTAGATCATATATTTGATAATTTTGTTAAAAAATTTGTATATATGCATCTGTCACCATAGTGTATTAATTGATTTTGGATCCATAAATCAAGATAATTGACAGAGCACTGTTACCTTACTTTTCTTTTCTTTCCCTTTTTTGGCTTCTTTTTTAATCTTTAACAAAATAGAAACATTTTTCAAAGTTGTGAATGTCTAATAACACGGGTCCGAAGTCGTGTTACAGGCAAATACTTATGGCGTAAGGCATAAAAAAGCGTAAGATCGATTATTGGGCCTACGCGCGCCTAAGCGTACCAATGTGTGATAAAAGCGCGATTAATGAGTGACAAAGCGTAAAACTCAAACTTCGAGTATAAGCGCCGCTTAAGCGTCAGCTAAACAAGATTTTTAGAACATGAGGTTGGCTCAAATGTAAAATCAAAAAGAAAGGATAGATAAATATTAAAAAAACTAAAGTAAAAAACGTAAATAAAATTCGTAGATTACTTCAAGCATACAGAAATGTTATCTCTTTTCCGTGAATATAAAATCAGTTAGCAAGTATCCATTTTTTTTTAATTAAAACTTTAGCATCTTGTGTGGGTTAACAAATATGTATGGTAACAAATATATTACCAGCTATTATTTTGTTACCTTTTTTCTCAACGTTATGTTAACATATGTTACCATTCTCACTTGCATATTCTTCTGTTTCCACTAACATATTATATTATTTATATGATAACAAATAACTTTAGCATCTTGTGGCTTAACAAAACTGTTACCATACCTTTAAAACTCCTATATATGCAAACAAGATTTTGTATAACTTATATTCTTTGTATGATAACATAATAATCAATGTGTTATCACAAAAAAATATTATTTGATGCGTTCTTTACCATTTTATAGTCTCGTGATTTATTCCCATTTTGCGAATCATTTGATTGAACTTCACATATGATTATAGTCGTGTACACCTATGTTGTTGATCATATCATTGAATAATTAATTCCCTAATGTGCATAAAAATTTGTTCAATAATCACTTTTTACTCAACCACAATGCTTAAGGTTAAAAACTCCGCACTCTCTCTCCGGCAAGCTCCAAAATTAGAGCAGAAAAAATAATGGATTGAAGTCCCTCATCCAAGGTAAAGAGATTTGGCAAAATCCAGAAACATAGACATTAGAATCCATCCATCCATCATCACTTGACAGTCACAATCTTAATAACAGACGCAGTTCCAATTCGGTGCAGGGCGACCACAGCATCGCCGACCTTGCAGATTCTTTTCATTTTAGCATGCTCCAGTGCAAATTCCAGTGCTTCCTCTGTTGATTCTTCATGCGAAGCCCGTGCAGATCCTTCACAAAGAACAGGAACCAACCCCCTATAGACTAGGCTGTGCCTAGCAGGGGACTCATCACTACATGACCAATCAAAGGAATCAGTCTTGATTTCAGGTACCACAACCGACAATATTGGCATTCGGGGCCTGTACTTGGCCACCAATTTTGCACTACTTCCACCTCTAGTTAAGACCAATATCAGAGCAGCTTTTGCTGAGTATGCTGTTCTAACTGCACAAGATGCAAGGCTCTCTAGTGGGCTCATGGGCACCGGGGCATTAGCTATAATCCTTTTGAAGGCATCTCCATAGTCAATTGTACTCTCAGCTTCTATGCAAATCTTGGACATGGTACGAACTGCCAGTTCTGGATAAGCTCCTGCAGCTGTTTCCCCGCTGAGCATCACACAGTCTGTTCCATCAAGCACAGCATTGGCAACATCTGTGGCTTCTGCTCGAGTTGGTCTTGGAGACTTGATCATGGACTCCAACATCTGTGTTGCAGTGACAACAGGCTTCCCCTGGATGTTGCACTTGTATATCATCACCTTCTGAGCTAAAAATATCTTCTCAATCGGAATTTCCATTCCCAGATCACCTCGTGCTACCATGAATGCGTCTGAGTTGGCGAGAATTTCATCAAAATTTGCCACTCCTTCTTGATTTTCAACCTAGAAAAATGTAAAATTAATGATGCATAAGAAAATATACAACTACCTCTCCTCAACAGGAGAGACTCAAATAGAAATCATGGGAAACCTTGAGGTCTCTTTCAATTCATGATGGGGGGGGG
>CAVNYN010026704.1:10082-30231 GCA_963692815.1 Nyctanthes arbor-tristis
CCGATCTGAGGGATAGAAGTTATGGTAAGTTATCCCTAATTAATCTAGTAATAAATATGAACATCATTATTAAGGATAGATCGGCATGCGGCGCATTCTTCCTCTTAAGAAAGTAGATGATCTTGTAAGCTAAAATGTAGAGGACATTCGAACAAACACAGATGTATTATTAGTAGAACAAAGCGTTGAATGACCCACTTAGAGATACCACTTGGATAATTATCAAAACATCACCTACCACTTGGTTTTATTCTTTGAAATAAAGATACTATAAACTCTTATGTGATCATTATTATGGTATGGTAAGTATTTGATGAGACTTTAGACATGAGTTATAAGGACGATGTCTCACATGTATGATGAAAGTCACTGATGGTTGTGAGCGTCCAATATAAGGATCTATCATATTTGGATAAAGGATTATAACCTTTAAGTGATTAAATTGATATAAAATGTTCAGCTGTGGTGAAGTTATTAGTTGAAAATATATCTATGATAATTTTATTAGACCAAGAAGCTGTTATATGGTGAATAATATAGTTAATTAAAACGAGATTGACACTTATTTGTATCTTTTAACTAATTCGATTACATTAATGAATAGATTATGTTAGACTTGTTTACCTACCTATTATGGTTAGTTTTTACACTGCCCACAGTTGGATAGATTGTGTCATGTAGCAAAAATGAGTTCATATGCATTTCCTTGACACATATTGCTAGATGTGGATCTTGCACGACAACTTGAATCGACCTAGGGAAATCAATGACAAATTAAAATCACAAGTTAAAATACTTATTTTAATTTGTCTTATTTTAATATAAATAGAATAATAAGATTATATATGAAAATATGCTAACGTGAGCATGAGCCTAATGGGGTCACAATAAAAGGTGAAACTAATGTCTAATATCCGAATTAATTGCACCGTACTTAAACTTTAATTGGATTAATTAATTCAATCAAAAACTTCAATTGGATTAATTAATTGATCCAATTGTTTAAAGACATATACAAGCAGAGGCAGAAGTAAGGGGGCTGGGTGGCAGCCGGTGTCATTCCTGGCCCAGATGCAATGTGGCCCCTTTTTTCTTTTCATTTTTTTTGGGAAAATTTAGATCTGGCACCCCTTTTTTTCAATAAATTTCACATCTACCTTTCTTTTGTTGATTTTGCAGTTTTACACCTAATGGTTGCATGTTTGCACCCATTTTTTAAAGGGGAATGTTTGCTATTTTTAATTTTTATTGGAGTTTTCGAATTATTTAATATATTAAAATTATTATCTAAACATGATCTTAGGGCTCATTTTTAAATTTTCACGTAATATTCTATAGATTACGTAGTTGATATCTGTTGGTATGTTTTTGAATTTAAAATTTAAACATGTGCCGCTATCCTGATTTAATATATGGTTTTCTTTTATCTTTAGTTACATTTTTTATTCACCTAATTGATAATTAATTACTAATTAAATAAGAATTAGATTAGAAAATAGGTCGGGAGACTTCAGGTAGGAATTGTACGATTAAGCAATTGGGAGGACTCCTTTGTGTGTGTGGGTCTTACGACTACTCTAAATTTTATTGTCTTCTCCTTGTTAGAGATAGGTTCGATTCTAGTAGTTGTTGTTGTTGATATTGAATTTTTTGACACGTTATACTATGTAAGTAATACATTATACATAAAAAGTTATTCGACACGTAGCTACGATACTGAATATTTTGATACGTTATACCATGTAAGTAATACGTTATACATATAAAGTTATTCGAAACGTAGCTACGATACTGAATATTTTGATACCTTGATTTGATATCAATGATTACTACCAATTTACATGTCTCAAGTTTGCCCAATAAATCACAATACATACTTAGTAATGAATTAATAGTCAAATGATACTTCAAGTTGATACCTAAATTCATTGATTCCAGCTTTTCAATTTTTTTGGCTTATTCGAAATTGATATCATAGTAATAGATTCATATCATCTTGCAATTTTGATATATGTATGCTTTAAAACTGATACCTTAATAGATTAACTTCAAATGATATTTTCCAATTTGATTCCTACCAATTGGTTGAACAAGAAGAATTACTCTGTATGCCGAAAGGAGGTCTTGGAAGAATAAAAGTTTAACCTAAAATTTTTTGCTACTTTTACACTATTGGTTTTGGAAACATTTTGATTTTCTTAGATTATTATAGTTTTTTTTTAAGTTTACAAATCTGGTTAATCTCACCGGGTAATTTATACATATAAAAGTATGATTTCATTGACCCTGAATCTGTTTATTACAAAGCAATGAATAAATAGTACATACATGACTCTTTTATGTTTAATCATCTATAAATTTTTAACAATCAAACTCTTAAATTTATACTATGTTGTGCTTCACGAAGGTGAACCCATTATTCAAGAATGTGTCCATGACGACTTGTAAGGATCTTTGCTCTAGGATCCTGGCAAAATGAAAATCCAAATGTTGTTACCGAACGTTGTGCTTCAAATTCTCTATTTCATCTCACTTGTTCAACGCTTGACTAGGGGAAGAATATCCCATTAATTGATGAAGAATTTGATGGTGCTGGCATCTCTTCAATTTCCGATGATATTTTACTTGTCCTGGCTGCCCTTGATGAAGCTTTGGCTGATATAGAGGATTTCGCAAATTAAAATTCTCATTTTTGTTCCTATATTCCTATATTCTCATTTTGGTTCCACCGACTATAGTTCGGAGACGTTGCTTCGTCATGTGATACATTTCCCGTAATTTAACGTGAAGGCAACTGAACCGAGCAATGCCAATCTTGGGGACGACAACAATGCAAATTCCTGTGATTCAACGTTGATGTAGTTGCTCAGAATTGAAAATTCTGAGTGTCTTTTAATAGCCGTATATATACATGGTTTGGTATTATCAAGAGCAAGATTCTATCTGATTTGAATCACATGAGCAATATCCAATGAAATCTCGATAGATACTCAACTGTTTTGGGTAGGGCTGTCGTGAAGTGATTTGGGAAATCTTATTATTATTATTTTTTTGTTTTAATTTTCCATTTATTTTATTCTCATATCTACAAGGGTGTATTTTTGCAAGGTTTGTAGATCATGGGTCTAGATTTGATATGGTTGTCAATTTTAGACCCAATTACCTAAAGCACCCTTTTTTTTTTTTTTGAAATTATATATTGCAGCCCGTGTAATTTTCTTGCAGCCCGTAAATGCAATCAACAATTCGTAAACAATAGTCCAGCCGAAGGGAATATCTGATTAATCAACTAATCAAGTCCATATTGCATGACTTTCCGGCTTCCTGCTTCTAGTGTCTCTGCTCTACTCTCGCCTCTCTGGTTGTGACGATTGAATTAAATCACACCTTTCGCTTCAAATTTCAACCTTCAATTACTCTCAAAGTATAAATAGAATATTCTACGTTTATTGCAAGAACTTTGATCGAGTGTTGTCTTGGAACCCAAATTTTGCTGCAGTTTATATTTGGACGGAAATATGAGTTCTGTCCTTTTCCGCCATTTGTTTATAGTTAAAACTAATTTGATTGTGATTATTTATTTGAATTAATAGTTAATGCAATTGAATTCTGGTTACAAAATTTCTAATAGGAACTAGAATTTGAAAATTGAACTAATTTGAACTATTTTTTACGTACAGATTTTTTTTATTATATAAGTATGAAGATAAATTGATGGATACTTTACATTTACTGATTTAGTCATTTACGGTTGTTAAAAGTGGTCACGTAATTGGTAATTGATACTTGATAATATAGGTTGTATGGTAAATCTTTACTTTTGGTCTTTTGTAACAATTGCCTATATATTTGGAATATGAGAATGAAATTATAATTTTTAATTGTTCTCGTACGTACGAGATTTTGAATTGTCATTTAGTTTTTTTTTTTTTTTTTTTTTTTGTATTTTAGGTTTTAGCAAAATGCACACAAGATGATGTTAATTTGATTCCCTCATTACAAAAGTAAGGTTAGTACCATTAACTCACTAGTTAATATTTGTTGCATTGTTGGTAAATTAGTGAATTGTTTCAAGCCTTGCCGGCTATTTATTTGAATATTGGTTGTCTTGTGGCAACTTGAGTTTATGTGTTTTGCATTATTTTTCCTTAGTGGAAAAGTATTGAATTATATTTGAGTCATTCAATGATTTAGAATAAATTTTTATTGTTAGATTATTGATAATTTTTTTTTTCTTTTTTATGACTTTTAGAATTTACAAATGAAAGGATAACTGCCTAACAAGTAAAAGTAGGATTTTATAAAAACCACATCGTAAACAACTTCAAATTAAATTAAAAAAACTATTGCATTATATGAATTTATTGTATTCGTTTTCTTGATTTACAGCCCCGGTGACATAAATATCTGGATCCACCACTATATACAAGTCCAATAGGACTATGGTTTTTCACATTTTATAGATGAAAAGGACAATACGATTGTAAGTTTTGTCAATTACTTGCAAGCACAAGAAATTCACATAAATCCCTACAACAAATGCCGCCTACAGCGGCGACTTTTGTTGCCTCTGTAGACCCAAATGTTGTTTCTATCAGTCAATAGCGGGGATTTTTCATGGCGACAGGGTCATTAGTATAATCCCATACCAATAGACTAATAATGACGACATTTTCTACCTATTACAATGACATATATAGTGGCGACTCACATGTCCCTTCTATAAATTTTACCCATTTTGTCATTAAATTTTTTTAAAAAAATGTTTCGTCCGACCCGCTTTAGAGGCCAGCCACATTTAATTCAACACATTTACAAGCTAATTCAAACCGTGGACCTTCTTTCCACTCACAAGGCACCTTACTATATGGACTAGTTGAACTTTCAATTATTGTGTTGTATTTATAATATATATTATATAAATTATTATAACTATAGTGACAAACTTGCTACATATAGCAACAACTTATCATCGGTAAAATACATGAAAAATTTCCCGCCAAACATATAGTGACGAAATTTATGTGTCGTCGTTATATATCAAGAAATATAGTGACTATTTATACCTGTCGTCGTTACGGTTAAGAAATATGACGACGAAAGATGAATCGCCCTAATAGGTTTCACTTTTAACAGTGACATAAGCCTATTGCGGCCACTTGGTCGCTGCTATAATCTACATACAGGGTCACACCCTTCATCATGAGATTATCGCCATAAATGATACCCTATAGAGACGCTTCAATTTTCGTCACTAAGCTTCGTCATTGTTATTCATATTTCTTGTAGTGAAACTCCCAAAATTTGCTCCAAACCGTTGACTATCATCGAGCTCCAAGTCCATTCTGGCCATATGGATAATTGTTATAGATTAGACAATTCAACCGGATGGTCACAAGCTTGTACACGTCTAGTTAATCAGAATTTGTCGCATCCATCAAAAAGATTTTTTTTTTTTTAATATCATAAAATTTTGTTAAGTGCAAGAACGATCCCAGCAATAGGAATTGGATTGCTTTAATTTAGATGGCGTAACTTCCTTGAACACTTTCCTTGGGTAACACCCTCGTTCTCTACAATTTATTTTATCACTATAAAAAAGTCTCAACAATTCAAATTTATACTAACCGTATATTCTCTTTAAATAATTATTACTAGATTTTCACTCATTCGTTGCTCGGACAATACCAAAACAAATTTTATATAATACTTAAAACGTAAAATTAAATAATATACGATTAACTACTTGTCAACTGCAATATTTTGTTATATTTCGGTGGACTAATACGTGTTATATTAAATTAGACAGAAAATGTAATTACGTGATTTCAAGAAATAAACTATTTTATTTTACTTAGTAACTATATTATAATAGACATTGTATAAACTTTAAAGTATTAATTATAAATTATTTATCAGAAACAACTTTATTTATTTTTTGAGTAAATATACTCGAATATCCCAAAATATGTAAATAACATGTACATTACGAAAACAAAAGATTCTTAAATAATCATAAAATAAAAGGAACCTAATAAGCACTTGGTATAAATCAGACTATTTTTTAAGGAAACTTTTCAAAATAAATTGTTATAATAAAATGATGAATGCACTTATCTAAAATAAACTAGTTTTGTTTGACGAGTAATAAGGTTATTAATAATCCTCAATAATTACCTAAATTACCTCTATTTTTTATCTAATAAAATAGTAAACTAGTAAGATGTAACTTGAGTAAAGCGTAAAAACAAGTAAAAGTGATAAAAAAAAACTAAACTATTATATAAATAACACCCCCATTGACTTGATTTCATTCGAAAATTCAAATAGTATTTAATGGATATTTTGTATTCCTAATTTAACTTTTTGAATATAATCGAGTGTGTATATATGTGTGTGTGTGTGTGTGTGTGTGTGTGTGTGTGAAGTCATATATAGAAAATGATCTATATTTAGAATTGTGGTAATCAATTTTATTCCATATATATAACGTGTTCCATATCTTGTAAAGATTTCTCTTTGAAAGTTGAATTTGAGTTACTTAAACTATAGTATTATATTTCGACAAATTAAAATCTTTAACTAAATAGCTAAAGGGAAAAAAAATTATAAAAAATGACATGTGATACGAAATCCAAGCAAAAGCTAAATATAAAAATCAGCAAAACGTGAAGCCCTTCCAATCTTGAACATTCTTCCCATTCAAAAAGTTATATCTCATCAACAATTTTAAATGAAATTGGATTATCACAAAACCTAGAGAAAGAATTTTGAAGGAAAGAATTTTGAAGGTAGAAGAAGATAAGTGAAAACTGAAATTAGACTAGGCCACATACTAATTTCCTTATATATATATACTAGTTATAATACGTGCAATGCACGTATTATGTTTTAATTTTAGTTAAAATCCATGTGGATTGTATTATAAGGTATAGTTAGTTGATTTAATTTAATACAAACTAAAATGACGCATTAAAATGAATGCTACAAATTATTTGCCAAAGTAAGATATTTTAATACAGAATCAGTAAACAATAAGCCATGGGAGAGTCCATTTTACCTTGAAACTATAATTCGGGATAATGAAGTATCTAAAAGATTTCCTTCATGAAGATTCCATTAGAATAAAACTATGTCCAACAAAAGTTATCTTAAATTTAATTTTAAAGCAAAATAGAGCATAACATCCAAGTCAGACATTTTGTTCTCACAATGAGAAGCAAAAACATGAGCAATATTCCTAGCAGTGAGCTAGTAGACACACATGATCATTTCCGGGTAAAATTTATAATTTTACTAAGTCCACAATAATCAAAAGATTTAGCAAAAAATAACTGAAGAAATACTTGAATTAGTTTGATTTCCAAATAAATCAATAGCATGAATTGATCTAACCTATGCAGCAATGTCGCTATGGAATTTTTCACGATCTAAAGTTTAAAATAACAAGAATAATATTGAAAGTGATATTGAAGCAGTGTAAAGCATTTGTACCTTTGCGGAGATGGAAAAAGATCTTCCTGCAAACTTTTATGCTTATCTTACTCTACTTCATAATTTTTTAACGAAGCTAGCACTAGAGCAGAATGGTATGAAACTCACAATAATTGGGACAAATAATCTTAAAATAAACAATAAAAGATATACCTCAGCACACTTCCATTTTGCTCTTACCTATGATTCAAACAACTCAAGAATTGAACTTTATCTTCCCAAAAAAAAAAAAAGAAAAGAAAAAGCACGGCTACTTATTTCTTCATAATTAGAAATCTGAAATATCTAAAAAAATGCAAATTTTGTAAGTTATGATTAGGTTTATGCTGATATCAGAACATTGATTTTTTTTCCAGGTAAAAAAAAAGTTGCGAAAACTAACTCCTAATCTGTAATATTTGCAGGAAACAAAGTTCCTGCAAAAATTGCATTCCAAACATCTAAATTCTATAAAAAACACATAACCCAATGCAATCTGACCAACAAGTCAACAAATAGAATGAACAAGGAACAAAAATTTTACGTCAAACAGAAAAAAATCTTGGACCTAAAAAAATTAGACCAAGAAGCAATTTCTAGCTGAAACCGCATTAGCCTCTACATCTACAAACATGGAATTTATCATTCTGAGAAATGCTTAAATTAAAAAAAAATGGAAAAGGATAAAAACAAATTCTATACATTAAAATCACTTCAAAATTAGGAAAAGATAGATTAATTGAGGGCAATTATAGGTTTGAAAACTTGATTAACTTTATATTAATGGGAACTTACTGCACAATTTAGCAATAGAAACAATTGTGATATCCTCAAATTTAAAAGTATTGTCAACTATGAAAACATGATTTATCAAATCGTGTAGAAATTTATTTACTTATTTATGCCCTCTATCTTTTAACAAAATGTCATCCTTATACAATTTGCCTATGTCTGAGCAGTTAGTAAAAGAGTTAAAAAGGGGCATACTGTTTGAAAATCTTAAAATCTTCCTCCGGTGAAAGATTGAACAAAATTGAAACACAGATAGAACAAAATTCGAAGCACAAAACCCAGAAATTAACATCATCGAAATATCATACCAGAAGCAAAATTAGGTTTCCTCGACTTGATTTGACAATATAGCTTTCTCGGCAATTAGGACTCGAAAGGCAAAATGAAAGAGTAAAATACCAAAAAGAGGAAAAGAAGATCATAGGCAAAATTTGGAATGAAATGTTGAAGAGGAAAGAAACATACTGTGAAAATTGTGACAGAAAGTACAACAAAAACCATTATGATTGCTTTTGTATAAATGCTTTTCAAAAAAGTCAATTTGAAGTCTGCCAGGAAAGCACTTGCATAAATTACTCAAACAAGTTTAAGAGCAGAGCTTACCTTTGTTGGAAGAGAGAAAGGACTCCAAAAATGAGAGATGAGAGATATGAGGGTTTTCTGTTGCGAGAGGAAAGGCACCAATTTGGGCCAAAAAAAAAAAGAGAACGGTGTAGAGGTTTTTGGGACGCTGTATACTTTAAAAAAAAAGGGGTAACAGTAACTTGGAGAATATTCTTATTGTATAGTTAGATATATATCACAAAATTCCATATAATCTCTTCTAACTTTTCCACCACACATTTCAATAAATAATATCTTTTCATTTATATATATATATAAAGCTAGAACACTAGCTACAAGGAACGAAGCCTTAATTAGTGTTTGTTATCTTATATATATCTTCAAGCTATTTTTATTTTCCAATTTATATTTTAAAATATGATTTTCAAAAACAAGGAACAATTTGTGTAGAAGACTCAAAATAGCATTTTGTATTTTTGAGTTTTTTTAGTGTAAAAAGCTAAAAATATTGAAAAGAAGGGGAAAACATAGCTTTTTTTTTTTTTTTAGTGTTTTCTTAGATTTTATTCAAATCACAAAGAGAGAGAAGAATGAATTTGGAGTTATGCTACTTGTACACATTATTTGTTCACAACTTGTACAATTCAATTAAAATATTGGCTTGGTCAAACAGAAAAGTGTGGTGGGCTAACAAAAGAAGCAAAATTACGGCTCCTTTGAAAACCCTAAATACCGCGAGAAATGAGGTTACAAAATATCGCGAGAAAATGCTAAAATGAGAACTTATCACTCCAAATGAAAAAAGCCAGGGTCGATTCAGATTTCAGATTTGAGGAATCACGAATTGGTGGAAAATTAGGTTATCGCTCAACATGTGCACAGTAACAGCTAAGAATTGACGATGGCATTTCCGGAGGTGATCTCTAGGCATTTTAGTTTTTGTCTTTGTACAATTGACGTGAGCGTTGCCTATAACATGTTCATGAAAGTTTTTGTTGTCATTCTTATTTTTTATTCTATTGGAGACTATTTTGCAAAGCAATATCTTTAGGGGCAAGTATTTCGTGTATTTTATTTTCCAAGAAGCATAATTAACTAGTAATTCATCATATTGTATAAACATACTTTAGAACATGTGAAATGAGTTTTTTGGCACATAGTTTTAGTGAATTATGCCATGTTAATTGTTTCTAGTTTGCATTATCAAACAATAATGAGGATAAACGCTATACATGCAACTTTCAAAAGACATGACAAATGAAGCATTTTTGCTACAATAAATTAATGGACAAATATCTTGGACAACTTTGATCAAATAAAGGTTACAAATGTTTGCCAAGTTACATCTTATTTCTCTAGGATCACAGTAAGCTATGAAGCAAAGTATTAGTTCACTAGTTAACATTTGATTCTATAAAATTTTTAGAAGACGCATCAAGAAATGCTTCTAAACAACATACATTTAGTATACTTGTCTCTAACACCAAACTTGCTATAATGAAACACCATCTTGAGTGTAATCTCGCCATCTTCCTCAACAGCAAGCAACATCACAGCACAAGTTACACACCCTACAAGGAAGGCAGGCAGGCGTGAATAGTTTAAGGGAAAAAAATTATTGATTAGCTATTATTAATTTTCATTGAAATTTTACCTTTAATAGACGTAGTTAACTAAACAATTAAAAAATTACTATTGATGTAGGAAAAAGGAGAAGCTAAGAGCAAATTCAAAAGAAGAGAAAAACAACCAGTATTGAGGAATGCATAATAATATTTGTATATTATTCATCTTGAATCATGAATGTAGAGAGTAAAGTAGAGCACTATATCATAGTTCTTGAAACTGAAGCACTAGTTTCTCACAAAATTCTTGAATACTATAATTATATCGCCTCTCTGTTGTTTAATTTTAGTACTACAATACAATAGCAGCAGCGCTATTAAAACATGTTCACTACGAGTCCAGCAATATGTCGATGAGGCACACAGATCCCCAACTAATCATCTATAACAATAATCTACATAAAACTTGACTGAAAAAAACTTATTTCTTATTTAGTCATTTAGCTCAACAGTTTTCCTTTTTCTTCATTATTAGCTTATAAATTAATAGTCAACTAGACAATAAGATTTAACATGAACATATTATAGAGGGAGCACACCATGAGGTGGTACCTTACTGTAACATTAAAATGGATGACCTTACTGTAATAGGGGGTTTCTCAACAGTATAGAAATGCAGATATACATGGACACCAGATGCATCAGCCCTAACGGTTCTGCGCAAATCTCCTAAGCGAAAATTAACTTCAGATCTATTGATAAATCTTGCATCAATGCTCGTCACATAAAGGAATCACAAGAAACACGTTCGTGACACCCCATTAAGATGGATTGTGTACAAATTGGATCCACATTCTTCCATTCTAGCAAAAGGAAAGAACAAAAAAATAAAAAAGCCCAGAGATTTCAAGTCAGAGCTATCTATTCCAAAATTTTTCCTACCTACATTATATTTCATCAAAAAATCATAAAAGTCTTTGCAGTTGAGGTGGAACAAAAAACTTACATACAACATTTTCTTATATCTTCATACTGGGGATTAAAGTTGCTCTTGCCTCAAGGTCCCTTTCGGCGACGACCAACTGACTGGACGAAATGGAAGTAGTAAATTTCTTGGCGATGACCAACTGACCCGAAGGACCAACCTCAAATTCGATTTTTCATGCCACGAACTAGAAGCCCTAATCCTAAATCGATTTCGAATTTGGGATAAATGAATCGGGGGAGAGGTCTTTTGTACTGGAAGCGCTACTGGGAGAAATCATTTGGGTTTGGTTTGAATTAATTTGAAAAGGGGCTATGTGATATTCTTTCTCTCTCGCGGTATTTTGGGTTTCCAAAGCAGCCGTAATTTTGCATCTTTCAGTAGCCCACCCGACTTTTCCATGCTTGACCAAACCAATATTTTATTTAAATTGTACAAGTTGTGTACAAATAGCATCTCCGATGAATTTGAAACTAAAATATCTAT
The DNA here is from genome assembly GCA_963692815.1 of Nyctanthes arbor-tristis. Taxonomy (NCBI): domain Eukaryota; kingdom Viridiplantae; phylum Streptophyta; class Magnoliopsida; order Lamiales; family Oleaceae; genus Nyctanthes; species Nyctanthes arbor-tristis. The sequence goes on from CAVNYN010026704.1 coordinate 21,948, forward strand.
TCATATATAATCTATATCTATATATATATCTAAATCAAAAGTAGTCTAAACAAGTTTTCTCTCCCAAACCACTTACGTCATTGCGAGTGTCATATTTTGTTTTGTTATTAATGTATTCTTTTTTATTTTGAAATGACTAATTTACTCAATTTAACCAGACCTTTCATCTTACTGCGCAATCTAATATTAACTTTTAAAAGTTGATATTTTCAACCTCATATCTCATTTTTTAAACATAATCTAGCATTTTTTTACTTAAAGAGACAATAATACCCCCAATTCTCATTAACTTCAAATCTATATATATTATATTATATATATATCTAAATCAAAAGTAGTCTAAACAAGTTTTCCCTCCCAAATCGCTTACGTCATGATGCCATATTTTGTTTTTTATTAATGTATTTTTTTATTTTGAAATGACTAATTTGCTTAATTTAACCTGACCTTTCATGTTACTATGCAATCTAATATTAACTTTTTAAACTTGATGTTTTTAACCTCACATCTCATTCTTTTACGTAATCTAGCATTTTTTACTTAAAGAGACAATAATACCCCCAATTTTCATTAACTTCAAATCTATATCTATATCTCTATCTATATTATATTAATCTAAATCAAGTGCACTTTTTATCTTATTTTTTGTCTTTAACTGGTATTGTAAATTAACTGATGACGACATATTTTGTCTATCTTCTCATGTTTTCCCCTACTATAGAATTTAAAATTTCATTTCCCATTTCCCAAAGAAACCCATAAAGATCGAGTTTTTTCCCATGATTTTGATATTTTTCATGAAAAACAAATGCAATTAAACACGCTATAAATTTGCGGAAAATGCATATAATGAGAAATGTTAGATGACTTATTTTATTTTAAAGAGAAGGGCTCGCCAAAATGTTGTTAATGGCGGTTGGTAGAGTTAAACACTTAGCAAGTTTGTACTTACACTATAATTTTAGAAGACTATTATGAACTTAGTTCACCTTAATGATCTTTACTTGAATGTTAATAACTTTTTTAGGGAAATTTTAGTCTCATTCTCATTGGAAACACATAAAGCTTACATAGTTAGTTTTTTTATTTTTTTAAAACTTTTAATGTTTTAGCATAATGAGTCAGAAATTAGAAACTAAAGAAGTTTCTGCATTTAAATTTGTTTGTCAAAAAATCGATTTCTAATAAATTTTTCACAAGTATTTATTATTCTTTCATTCCAGTTCTTTTTTTCATAAGTTTGAGTTTTAAAATTATATAACATAGATATTTTTAAAATTTCAAAGATATTTAGAATGCAAAGAGTCAAATCATAGTTCAAGCATGCATTTGACTGATACAATATTAAGATCGGATGCTATTTTTAATAAATAAGAACATATACTCATACCATACAAGTTGATTGGTCACATTGAATGTAAGAAAAAGATCTCCATTAATGAGTTTAGTGGTCTAATTGTTTCTGTTAATATAAATTCATCTTTTATATTGTCAAATAATGTACAAATGTTTTCCATTTATTTTTCAAATTCATATTGTTATATTTTTTAACGTTGTTCTTCACGTGTATTGCACGGGTGAAATATTAGTATATCTGAATCAAAAGAAGTATAACCTAGTTTTCCGGCCTAAACTACTGATGTCACTAATGATTTCATTCATTTTCCCCTTTTTTTCAATTTTTTCCCTTGCCAACACTATTTTGACTTTGTCTTCATTTATTCTCTTTTTCAATTATATCTCCAATCTCCATCCTAGTGTTTATTCAATTTATCTTTATATCAATCTCTGTCAATTTAACAAAATGTCTTTTCTTTCATCTCTAACATCAAGTTGTCCAGGTACAAATCCGAGCAAATAACATTTTGAAGGGCCCATTTTTCTTGACTGTCGTGTAGTTAATTACGGTCTTTCTTTCCCTTCCTCTTTTGAATCGTTAATTTACATATCCTCTATTAATTTTTTTAATCTCTTTTTGAGTTTGGTAAATGAAAAAATGTTCAAAAGTTACAGATATGCAGTATTAAATGGTGAAATTTCATCGGCCTCTTTTTTTTAAAAAATTTGGGGCATATTTAATTTCTGTTGAATTAGTAGTGATAATAAAAGTATTAAATATGGTTAGATTTGTAATGAGACTCAAATTAAAAATTTTAACATGGAAATGGACAAATAATTGAGATGGAAAGAGCAATTAATTGAACTTTCTTACTTTTTCAAGTATTTAGTTTACTTTAATAATATTCGTCTATTAAATGACATAATTCTATTCATATCGTGCTGTGAATTTTTTACATATTATCTAAACGAATTCTATTTTAACATAAAATCATTCTATCATGAAAAAGTATGAATTTATTATTTGTGAAACCAAATTCTACTCCCACATAACTATGATTTGATTTCTTAATATTCATTATTTCTTTTATAGATTCTTAGCTAAATTTGCGGCTACGAATATATTGAATATTGATGTTAGACCTCTTCCGTTGATGCATATATATAAAGAGAGAGAAGATTGCATATGGGCTTCTAATTTGGAAACTCTTAACATAAATGAAGAAGCTATAAAGTGAGATAGTTCCTTTTTGAATTTTTCTCAACTTTGGGTGAAATGAAGAATTTCTCTTCACCGTAAAGTTCTTTCATATTGTTAAGCAGATCTGTTATCCATAAGAATCAATTCTTCTTGGTGTGAATTGTTGAATGGATATGGTATGCATTGTCTTTTCAATGCAAACATATTAGATTGGTATTATCATTGATGTTATTTCCTCAATTGGTACATACCTTATGTTTTTACACTTTAAGAATATCTTCAACTACTGTAAATTCATTAAAAAACTTTCACATAGTTAAATTTCAAACTTTTTTTCTACCCGTGCATCGCACATGTGTTATACTAGTAATAATAATAATAATAAGGTCTAACTTTGGGATTTTCCCGCCTAAACTATCTTGGTGAGCTTCGCGGTGCCTGTAAGTTATTATTTATTTATTTATTTTATGTACAGACAGATATATATTTTTCAATTTTCCTTCCTTTATTGCCCCTATTTTTAGGTAATTTATTCTTTGGACTCTTCATAGCTAAATGAAGATCATGCTTCATGTGGAAAATATTTTTTAAACTTCAATTAGCTAAAAAATTGTCCCTCGGTTTTTCTACTTCATCCTGAGTAATTCTCTTGTTTCTATTTGAGTTACCTCAATTCGTCGCTTATTACTCAACTTTCCCTAATCTTCTCTCTCCTTCTACAATATGCAAACTTTTAACCAATAGGGAAATCTTCTATCCTCAATCTGCTTTTGAATCTTAAAATTGATCTAATACCATATAGACATGTGATATGTATCGAGACATACCACATGATTGTGATTTCCCATGTGGTGTGTCTCGATGTATACCACATAGTCATATGATATGATGTAATACTATACAGTGATAGATTGAGACTATCTGAATCTTCTTCCTAATTTTTCCTCTGAAACATGACATAATGAATATATATATATATATATATATATATGAAAAATATGATATCCAATATATATTATATATTCAATGGTTGTTGATGTAGAAAAATAATAATGGGTATCAAAAATATTTTAATGTTGCTAAAGTAGCATTAACACCGGGGCAGAGCCAACCGTCGATATTGGGATATGCCGAAAATATAGATTCATACTAATTTGTATATAAATATTTTTTTTGCGATTATTTATATGGTCAAAAATGCTTTTTTGTGAAAATGGGGTATGCTTTTTTTGCGATTATCTAAAGACCCAAATAAGCAAAGCACATCTACAAAAAATAGAAAAGGTAAATTATAAAAAAAGGACCTTTAAGGAAAAAAGGGATTAACACTTTCCAACTGTCTTATATCAAATTTAATGGAGTTCAAAAATAGTAATTCTAAAGAATAACGATATTTAAATTTACAATTTCCAACATCCAAAGAACGAAGAGCGTAAAGTAAGTCAACTATTACCCAGTAAAGCAAATATTCCACATTTACGTTTCATGTAATAATATATTTTCTATTGCAGATTCACGATGATATTAACATCAGTAACTAGTATAGCTCATGTTATGATATTAGAAGTATAGTAATAGAAGGTAAACATTCAATATTCAAAAAAAAGGGTAAATATTCAATCATGACGTTAGGTTCTAGAATTGAAGATTGAAAAAAAAATATTTTGGTTCAGTCCAAAAGTGCTGAAACAAAAGTAAAAGCGTAGAAAATAAATAAAAGTTTCACTAAAATTACTATTCAAGAAAACCTGTTCGGCGCCAAACTGCATTGCGAACTTGTCTTAGATCTCTCCCCTTGAGTGTTCTTCCGGCACCTTCCATCATTGAAAATGCAACTTTTGGAGATTTTGACAAACGGCGGGCCACGATCTCGTGCGGTGGCAACATCTCATCATCATCCATGCCGTCAGCATGATCCCCATTATTCGGTTTCACGGGCGTCACCGGTATATTCATCGGTGTGGATTGCTGAAACGGCCATGAAGGCATTGACTGCGAATGCTTATATTCAGAATGTGGTTCGAGAATGGGAGGTATAGCGCGTGAGAATGACGTTGTTGATAGAGATGAAGGTGAAGGAGTTAGAGATGATTTCAAAAGTATGGCTTCGGAGTCCGATTTCTTATGATCGTCTGGTAATGCTGCAAGGATGTCGAACTTCTCTAGCGACCTAAATGTATGGTGCAAGTGATGGCCTGGAGTGGATGAGATTGAGTGATAATGTTGGGGCTGGGACTCGGAGAAGTTCTTTGTCCAAAACACATCATCTTCGTTAAGCTCTTCAAAGTCATTGCCACCTACAGTGGAAGCAGAGGTTGTCTTCTTAGAAGGATGTGAAAACAAGCCAAGAAATCTATCTGAGGATTGAGAACGGCTTTGGGGAAAGCTTACACTGCGTTTTTGTTCCATTCTTGGTATTAACGATGAATTGGAAACAAGGATTTTTTAGTAGTAGACTATTTCTAGGAGTTTAATTGTTGAAATATCTAGACAGCATATAGTATTCCCTACATTTGAGAATTGGGGCCCACATTAGAGTCACTTATAATCTAACGGCTGAGAGATCTTAGTATCACCATAACCAAATAGATTAAATATAAGATATTAGACAAGAAACGTACATTATAAACACATGAAAGGTTGAATTCTAAGCTTGGGTCTAAACTCAATTGTCTATTCCAGAATTTCACTACCGAACCAATCACAAAACTTAAGAGATCGGAAGAGCGTCGTGGGCTATACAATTTTTCCTCACCATTATACACACACCATATAATTCTGAATTTTGTCAATTCTCTTTATTATTTATAAAAGATTGTACCATCTCTAGCATTCTATTTCAATTTCAAAATAGAAATCAACAAAGTAAAAACAATTATATGTACAAATCGTCCATTTTTACACTATTCTACCAAAATTTTAACAAAAAGACAATTATATCCGCTTAAACTTTTTAAATTTTTTTGAAAAAAGGATTAAAAATAATAAAAAACTTAAAAACCATCCCACCCAATCCCATCCCCACCACACGTCCCCCTCCCCCCTTCGCCGGAAGTCCAACGGCCTGTCGCCGGAGCCGGAACTCTGGCAGCCACAATGGGGGGGAAAATTCCCCCCATTTCACTGTCGGAAATGGTAGCGAAATTGAAGGGGGCTTCTTCCGTCCCATTTGTGCTGCTACGGCAGCGCTGTCGGAGCAGCACAAATGGGAGGGAGAATCCCCCCATTTCTCCACCGGACTCCTCCCCATTTCGCTGCCATTTCCGGCAGTGAAATGGAGGGATTCTCCCCCCTTATTTTGGCAGCATATCTGTCGGAGCAACACAAATGGGAGGGGGGAGAATCTCTTCCTATTTCGCTGCTAGCGATGGAGAGATTCTCCCTCATTGTGGCTGCCGGAGTTTCAGCTCCGGCGGCAAGCCGCCGGATTTTCGGCGAAGGGGGAGAGGGACGTACAGTGGGGGTGGGGTGGCGTGGGTTGGTTTTTAAGTTTTTTATTATTTTCAATTCTTTTTTCAAAAAAAATTAAAAGTTTAAGAGGGTATAATTGTCTTTTTGTTAAAATTTTGGTGAAATAGTGTAAAAAAGGACAATTTGCGCATATTTATTAAAGGTTGAGGGCTGTGAGGTGACAAAACAAAGGTTGAGGATGAAATCGAGACTAAACTGAAAGGTTGTGGACGATTTGTGAAATTAACCCTAAAATATAATACTTCCATCTCAAATATATAATCCTCTTTCTTTATTAAAAAATTTTATTTGCATTATTTTACTAATTTATTCTCGTTCAATGCTTGTTTGGTTCTTTTTTTCAAAATACATTATAAGTTTACCTACCACTAATTTGATAACTTCTCATTTATAATCATAAATTTCAAACTTTCATTAAATCTACGCAATTATAATTCAATATGAATAATGAGAATCAAATAACCACTTAATATTTAGTTAAAACTATCAATTTTAAATTTTATTCATTAAATACAGGTAAACTGGGGACATGAATTGCAAAAGGTATGTTTCCAATATAGTTCTTAATCCACATTAAGAAAGTGAACTATATATTTGGAACGGGGAGAGTAGTTGAAATCATAATTTTCTTATACATTTCTATTTAATATACATTGTTATCAACAAAATAAAACCATTAAAGTGTACTACTCCTTCCATCGCATATTTACTTTCATATAGATTAAGAAGATTCAATTAATATTATTGGAAAAGTGGAATTTTTCCTAATATACCTCTTCGTTTAATCATTATTACACTTTAATAATTATTATTTGTTAATAACAATACACATTAAATTAAATAGGTGTATTTAAAAAAACTAAAAATTAATTTGGGATGGATAAAAAAGAACTGGGTAACAATGAATACTCACTAAACATTGGTAATGTAACTCGCCAAATTTTTAAATGTATCCATTAACTCATTGAACTTTAGACAATGTTTATCATCCACCACCATGTTAATTGTCGTTTGATTAAATTTAATAGTGTTAGCGATGTGATTAACGGCTATGTTTTAAAAGTTAAAAGACACTCATTATACTTTTTAAATATAACTATTAACTCACTAATTTTTCAAATGTAACAAAAAACTCACTAAATTGAGATTATTTACCATCCACCACCTATGTGAATGCAAATTCCCTTATTTCCCTTCATTCTTGTAGGCTTTTATATTACATTTTTTTTTTTATTATTATACAAAAATAAATGAAAGCGCCAATTGAGTATTGCACATATAACTTCACGGCGTCATAACTAGGAGTGGGCAAAAAAAGGGCATAACCGAGCCCGACTGGTAAACTGATCGAATTTTGGAGAAAAACCTTCTTTTTAGGCGGTTAAACCACCTAAACCAACGAACCAAACTAGTTTGGTTTTGGTTTGCCAGATTAGGAACCAAACCGGCCGACTGATTACCCACTTCTAATCATAGCTTAGCACAAATTTAAGCAAATCGACGTAGCAGCTTGTCATGTTTTGGTACTCAACTTTGTGCCATGCTATGATGTCGTAAAGTTGTATATGTATTATTCAAATGGCGCTTGCATGTGTTTTTGTAAAATAACAAAAGGAAAAATGTAATATCAAAGCCTAAAGATGAAAATGGATAAGCGAACTTGCATTTATATGGGTGGTGAATGGTAAACATTCTCGAAATTTTAGTTAGTTTTTAGTTACGTATAAACGTTTGGTGAATTAATAGTTACATTTATAAATTACAGTGAGTGTCCAGTAAGTTTAAGATATAGCCATTAATCATATCGCCAACACTATTAAATTTATATAAACGGCACTTAAAAGCGTGATGGATGGTAAACATTGTTCAAAATTCAATGAGTTAGTTATTACATTTAAAAGTTTGGTGAATTAGTAGTAACATTTCTAAAGTTTAGTGAGTATTCATTAAATTTACTCATCCGTCCTACTAAGATAGGTATGTTTTCATTCTTACCAAGGTTAAGAAAATTACAATCAATGTTTTTGGGGAGGGGCATGTGGAGTCCGGATCTGCTGTCCCCAAACCCTGTCTCGCTTGCTGTCCGTTCAATAAAAGCCTTACACGTGTTTATTTAATTTACAAGTCAGCATTTTCTTAGTTAATCAAATATTAATTAATTAATTAATTAAACACGTGTAAGGATTTAATTGGGGGGACAGCGAGCGAGACAGGATTTGGGGACAGCAGATCTGGATCCGGTTTTAAGACTTTCAGCCCAGCTGTCAACTCTTG
>CAVNYN010026751.1:877-17088 GCA_963692815.1 Nyctanthes arbor-tristis
GAATGCAAAACTTAATTTCACTGCCCAAAAAGAGAAACAGACCCCCCCCCCCCCCGGGAAGCTTTTTTTAAACTGAAAAAAAAAAGGTTGGGGAAGAGAAGAAGCCATTATCAAATCTATACTTGCATCTAAAAACAAAATCATATTGATAGGACATTCATTGGAAATAAAGTAGGCAGACTTCATTGAAATGAGGAACCAAGAACATTCCCATAACCCCAGGATCGTGAATCATAGGTTGAATACAAAGAAATTTTGCAGATAAAATTAGAAAAACTGGACAACAATGCATCATGTAAGAATCAACAGACCACAATGCGTCGGGCAGATAAGAAAAAATGGACTACACTGCATCAGGAAGATAAGAATCACTAAGCAATCAGTTTTAGCAAGAAAATGCAGTTGTCACTAACATAATACTGCAGCAAAACGAAAAAGACAGAGAGATTGTATCTACCCAGAAAGGGATATAAAAGTACCTTTCCCGTTACATTCCATTTATCATCATGATATGTTTGTCTCGTTCTAATGTTAGCTCTATTGGTGATAAGTTCCACAGAGCACCCAAGTAGTCTCACTGAATATTGGTATTCATCCAAAACCTTCAAAATAGTAGCAAGCTTCCATGAATTGCCATCGAATACCTCCACAATGTCCCCAGCTACACAATTCTGCATACCTTTCACCAGAGGAGGACATGGCCTTATACAATTCCTTGACACCCGTTCCACAGTTATTTGATGTGGCACATCTGGACAAGAATCATATTGCACAGTATATATATAGCCATTACCAGACAGAATCTTGGCATTACGCCATGAGATTTGGTTATCCCTTTTGCTCAAAACCTCCACGTTATCCGATCTCTTGAACTTCATTATAGGTGATATGGTTGGTACACACCCGACAAAAATCTGTCAAAAACCAAGATTAATGTCATATGACAGCATATAAATCAAGAATTGAAAATAAAACAGAAAGAGAAAGATGTGAAATTGAACAAATGCAAAGGAATCTTAATCTACATATACCTTAACCCATAAAAATACCAAGACTACTATACAGGTTATGTTGGATCCTGATCACACGAAAGCGGTACTATTTAAACAAATTCTCTTTTAACAATCCATTGAAGCACATCATTTCAAAACCTAGACCTAAAAATCCACATAATGAATAGGAAAAAAATTGGAATCAATTTTTAAGACCTTGTGCGTCTCACAAGCATAAATTCAAAAATTTCAAGATATAGCAAGAAAAATCAGACAATCTAGGACTTCCATTTATTATGGTAAATCAGAACATTTTCCCCCCATTTTCCTGTTAACACCAGGATTCTGGGATATGAAATTACTTCAAATAATGATTTTACTGCAGTAATGTATCAATTACATTTATAACAAAAACTGACTATACTGTCCATCTAAACAATATATATATATATAAACATATTTATATTAATTAATATCCTCAGTAAATAATTAGCAAAAGTCTAAAATATGAAAGAGTTAGCAAAAACGTTAAACTACCCCCGAAAGGTTCAAATTGACATCAATCAATGCAAAATCAACTGGATATTAGAGAACACATAAACTACTACAAAATCCCCAATTAAAAAGAAAACAAGTCAAAATCAATTTCAAGGTCTAAAGCCCCAAAATCGAAACCCTAAGACAGATAATCACTTACATTCTTTTGCAATTCAAGGAATATTTCGATCTCGGCGATGTATTCGAATACTTCGATATCTGAGATTCGGAAAATCACAAGTTTTGAGAATTGAATTTTGTAATCTAGGGTTTGTTTTTGTTGCAGAAAAGGAAAAAATGATAATGTTTAGGCGAAAAAAATAAAATTGTAAAATTTATATCAGGTGGAGGGTAATATTGGAATATGAAAATTGGAAAGCATTCTCTATGTTTGCATCAAAAAGTTTGCGTTACCAAAAAGAACGAGAACAATCCTACCCTATTTGGACATAAAATTTGATAAAATAAACATACGACGTATGTGATTAATATATTGATTTTAATTTCAAATATATATATATTGGTTTTAAGGTGACATGATGTGGTGATATATGTTAAAATTATTATTTTATCACGCGTACCTTTTTTTCTCCAAATAGTACAACTCAATAATTATTAATGTCACAAGTACAAGCCTCCTACAACTAACTTCACACCATTTTTTTTTAAAAATGAACAACGTTACTTACCGTTAAAGGTGGTGATGTGATAGTTAAGAGCTTGTTCTCTGTAATTTTAGGTAAAGCAAAAATTTATCAAATTAATACCAATTACATATTGACCATAAAAAATAAATTTTCACATTTTTTAATAATATTTTTCTTTACATTCACCACACATTCTCTTCTAAATGTAGACCTCTTTAACATAAAACTTCAACGAATAAGTTAATATTTTTAAGTGATATATCAATGACATAAGTTATCTTAAAACAAATCACAAATTATTAATTTTTGAATATTCACAAATTAGTTGTTACTACTATATTTTATTTTATTTGACTTTTCATTTGATACTACTACACTGACACATGGAGAACGGTGATCATATAAAGAGCATTATTCTTATTCATTCTTTAGGTATATTTGGGTCCACAAACACGAAAAAGTACGCTATTTTTTAAAGAATGATGTTATCTATCACTAATGGTGTTGATGACAATCCTATATGTTTTTATTAAATTAATATAAATCAAATAAAGTGTAATGGCATATGATACATTTAATGGACTTGTCATTTAATACTTATTACTATTTGTTTAAGAATGATGATTATCACAATTGCTGATAAATAAATATATATATATATATATATTCCATACGTGTTTTGACGTGATTTTTAGGCCTCCATCTCTACACAATGAGAGATCTGGATGCCCTTACATGTGCGTATATATATGTGTGTAAATTGAAAAACAAAAGAGGGGGACATTTAGCCTAAACCGTTCATTACCAAGAAACATGACAGTGAATTCCAAAATGCTTAAACAAGGAGTACGCCTCCCTTACAAGAAAAAATGAAAGAACTAAAGCCGTCTCTACAACTAAAAAACTGATTAGCACTTCACAATTCTACTACCCCTAATCAGGCCCTTTTAACTCACCCGCTTTTTGAATCGGCAAGCCTTGATGTGAATGACCATAGGATGCCTTACACATACTCCTTAGATTAGAAATCTCGCTGAAACTTCCGTGCACCACCTCTATGATTGCTGTTAATGAAATTATAAGTTGTGTTCTTGAATCAGTTTCAACATCAATGGAGGAGAGACCTTGCATCTTGCATATTGGATGAATACCTTGACCTGCTTTTAATCCAATCTTACCTAAAAAATGAGATCAAACCTCCTGAGCTACTTCACCAGTACGAATACATGCTGATTGCTGAATGGTCTCCTCTTGCCTGAAACAAAAGCATTTAGAAGGCAAGGAAATATTTAACTTCTGTTCAATGATTTCATCAATAAAAATGGATATCTTGGGAGGGACAATTTTATTCCAAACAGAAGTACATGACTTTTGCAAAGCCTTCTGAGATTTAGTAATATTAATGCAAGAGGAAATAGAAAATTCACCATCTGGTGTATCTTTCCAGAACTACTTGTCTGGACCTGTTTGAATTGGGATCTGCAATGTAGCTTCAACAAAGTAGTCTGGAAATAATCTTTTCAATGCTTCCACATTCCTACAACTATCTGTGAAATATTCAGTCACAATACTCTGTGGATTACTTACAGATGAACACAACTGAGGTAAAATACCTTCACAAAGGCGAAAATAAAAATAGAAATAAATAGATATGTTTTTAACAGCGTCATAAGTTTTAAACAAGATTTGCAATACCAATTTATTGTCTCCTTTGTTGTTTCTACAATTAAAATTTTGGATGATGCACATTTCCAAAGCCAAGTCTACAAAGGGCTACCAAGTCCTCTCCTTAAATGACATTGGTTAATGATAAATACAAGAATTGTGACTAAAATAATTTTTATAAATTCTTTTTTTTGTGTAACACTAAAGATGCTACATAAGAGTAACATAATTAACAGATCATTCCATCTGCATTCTACTACCATTTAATATTGATATAAGCTTCAAGAGACGAAACATCACTAGAACATTGAATATACAAGACGCGCTCTTCCGATCTACCATAAAGGAATTATACATTCTTTTCTGCTTGCTTTCAGGGTAAAGGAATGGTGCAGTCGCAGAATTTCTTTGAGTATACATACTAGTTATCAGCGTTGCAATGTCTTGTTCTTCATTTACTTTCATTCTGGGTAGAATTTTGACAATAACTTCACACCGAACTCTCCATTTCCTTACTGTGGTGTGCTCTGTGTTCTTCGACAATGGCATCAAGGATCATGGGATGCTTACTGCGCATGGCCAATAATATATTTCTAAATTAACCCTTCAATTTATAATGCAGCACAAGAAGGCCTCAACAATTCACACCTACAACAATAAAAATTTTGTTAATTCATCTGTGTTGTTATAATATTAATAAAGATGCCCGAGTGCAGAAGAGTGTTCTTCACATTTCACAATTTATTAAGATGCTCAACTTTAGACAGTAGAATCGCAGTAAAAGGGGTGTCGAGGGCATGAACTAGTATTCCTGTCAATTCATCCAACTTCAGTTCATATCGGTTCATCGATTCTCAAACATTCAACAACTTAAGAACAAAGTCCTTAATAAGAAAAACAAAGTTCCTTGCAATTTACAAGATATCTAGAACAGAAGCCATTAGAGATTGGATGCTCTTCCGATCTTGCTCAAATTCCTTAACTTTGAAATGGATCATATGGTGGGGCAATCAAGTGGAGGTTGTTTTTTCTTGTTACAGCTATTCCATCATCTTCAGTCATATATCTGTATATAGTTGTGGTTGATTAAATTTGGAAGTTCCCAATCAAAATGATAAGGAAGTTGAGTCAAAAGAAACTCAACATTTGCTAAACCAAATTATGCTCCATATATATATGGAGATAAGGGCTTCTCCAGATCATCCTCTGTAGTGTAGGATTCAAGTTTGTTCTTTTTGCCTGTCCAGCTCTCAGAATTCCATTACACATTTAAGTTGCAACAGCATTATTTAAACAAATTAAAGATAAATAATCGATATTTATAATGACAGCTCAAATGCCCATTGTAACACTTTATTGGACATTTATTACAATACAAGGAATCCAACATGGATGTTGGATAATTGAACTTTATCTGGCACAACTAATTGTACACTAGGTAATAAAGGTTATCGGCAACATGTATGCTCAAATTAACAACCCCATCTTCAAATGGGTCACCAAATTAATTAGGAATGGTATTCTTATGGTGTGGCAATCAAGTAAAGGCTATTTTTTCTTGATACAACAACGCTTTCAACTTCAGTCATATCTACATCATTAGGCTTGATTCAGTTAGGAAGTCTCCAGTCAAAATGATAAAGAAGTTGAGCTAAAATAAACTCAACAGTTTCTAAACCAAATGCCCTACCTGGACATATCCCTTTTCCAGACCCAAATGGGAGATATTCAAACTCATTTCCAATGTAATCAACCCAACTAGTACTACTTGTCCCAAATCTCTCTGGTTGAAAACTTTCTGGATTCTCCCAATAGTTGGGATCTCCTGTGATGGCGCAAATGTTGATGAGGACATAGGCATTGAGGGGTATATGATACGGACCAATCTCAAATTCCTCCCTGCATGCTCTTTGGAATATAGGAAGGGGAGGGTGCAGAAGCAAGGTTTCTTTAACGACCATCTTGAGGTACTTTAGTGTCTGAATGTCCTTCTCCTCGATTATCTTCTTTCCTTTGAATGCTTGCCATATTTCATTCTATGCTTTCGCCATTGCATGTGGGTTCTTCATTAACTCTGCCATGGCCTAGTCAACCGTGGTTGAGGAAGTATCAGTTCCAGCTCCAAACATGTCCGCAATGACTGCTTTGAGATTTTCATCGGTTAATGGAAATTCACCACTTTATTTCAATCTGAGAAAAACATCCACGAAGTCTTCACAAACTATCTCATTCTTTGCTGCCAATTTTTGTCTATGCTCATCGGGAATGGTGTTGATGAACGCCTCTGCCTCATCCCACATATTCAACACCTTAAACTCGTTCCAACTTAAAAACTCAAAACACTTTGAAAGGGAAAAAAGAGTAGCCAGCTCAACTTTCGTTGCTACGGCTAGGCCTTCTCACACCAGCAATGCATATTTCTCCACATCTCCATACTTGGTACCAAGTGCACATCTGCACGTCATGATAGCACCCACACACGATGAAATTTCATGACTTAGACTAAAGGGTGCTTGACAAGTTGCTCTGACGGACTCCACCAAAGAAGAAGCCTCATCCTGCCTGACTGAAGCAAATGATCCAACAGCTTTTGGGCCTAACATTTCCGCGAAGCAGATTTTCCGTAATTGCTTCCTCCAGTAATCGCCGTACGGACACAAGGCCATGCTATTATTGTGAGACTCCCTGATTCCGACGGCAAGATTTCTTGGCCTACCAACACATGCAGAATCGTGAGTTTTCAGCACTTGTTAGAGGCAACTGATGTGCAGAAGATGCCACAATTACAGAAATTTCAGGCTCTGATGTGCATCAGTGGTCCGTGTACCTGAGAAAAATTCGTCAGCAGGCGATAAAGGTAAAAGAGAAGTCCACCATGGCCAGGAGGAGCAAATGCCCAATTAGAGGCAACTCTGGATAAGGACCTGAAGGCAATCTTTTGTCCTTTCTGTAGGGAATGGAGATCAGATTGAAGAGAAAGTGGTTTTGCTGTTGCTTTTCTTGGTTATTCAGTGCCATGGCCATCTGATCAGCTTTCTTGTTCCCCGAGTAGGGGCAGCAGCAGGTAATCTTTCTTCCACCTTCCCTGCGGTCTCCGGAGACAAAATGCAGTTTCCATTGGAGGGTTGATAATCCTTACGTCAACATCATTTTACGGACGACCATGACATCTCTGTGTATATAAAGGAAGAGAGGCTCTTTTCGTCTGTAAATGGCTGCTTTTTTTTTTTTTCTGAAGTAATTTGTCTGTACATGGCTTTGGCGCTTTATGATGTTGTATTTATAGACAAAGTTGGGATTATCAATCTGCAGTATCCCTCAACTTTGTCACTTTGAATAATTGGTCCCCAGTAAATATTCATTTCCACTCTGGAGATGGCAGTTTTAACCCCAATAAAACGCGCGGCTAACAAGAAAATGAAAATTGGTTTTACTGTTGACAATAATTGGTTTTATTGTTGATGTGTCTTTTTAAGAGACACGTCTTGTTAGACGATTTTGTCTTCTTTAAAGAACCACGCTCATAGTGGGTGACCCCTCGATGATCCAGCTCAAGTGATATCAGGGATCATCCTAAAAACTATAAGGCCCTTAAGCCAAAATTGAAGAATCGATCCCTGGGGGATGCGATTTCCTCAGAGGAATTTACAAATCCTTGAAGATGTCACCCACCATGAGTGTGACCCTCAAAGAAGACAAAACATTTGTTATATGCATCTCCAAAAAATACACGTTAACAGTTAAATTTCTTAATATAAAATGCTCATTGGTCGATTTAGCTAATGAAATAGATTAGGCTCTGAATGCGGAGCCCGACCTCTACTTAAGAGCCATCAACTGACATGAGATCTATTACACTAAAAAACATCTACAACTGGTTGTGTAACTAGGTTATAAATAGAATATATATGAGGAAGCAATATGAAACTTATGCATCCTGTTGATGTTTATGCAAAAATTCACATATCAATCATTGTCGCCACCTAGCATATATCATAATTGGTTAATTACACCTAAGTTCCTAGCCTTTCAACTTTTTATCGATTACATCTTTAAATTTGAATTTTCCGTTTTAACGTCCCCAACATTTTAAAAGTATTATACTTAACTTCCATGCAACGGAAACCGTCTATTTCTACTGTTAAAGTTGAGGGTATTTTCGTAAAATAGAAAAAATTAATATTTTAATGTTTTAAAAAATGAGAGAGAGACCCCCAATGACTGCCAGAAATGGCAGCACAGTGCTACCATTTCCAAAAGCACAGGGGCAGGGGGAGACTTCTCCCTCACCTAAAAGGCTGTTGGAAAATGGTAGCCCTTAGATGCCATTTCCGACAGCAACCTTTTTTTACAAAAAAAAAAAATTAAAACTTTAGTTTTAGTTTTTTTATATTTTACGAAAATACCCCCAACTTTAATGGTAGAAATAGATGGTTCTGTCATAGAGACTTTAAGTGTAACACTTTTAAAAATTTGGGGACATTAAAACGAAAAATTCAAATTTATAGACGTAATCGATAAAAAATTAAAAGGTTGGGGATCTTAGGTGTAATTAACCTATATATACACACACACATACAAGATAATGAGATGTACCTATGCAAATCAACATAGCTTTATGACTTGTTTAATTTTGATGACTTCTGGCAGCCAAAATGGCTGTAGGAAATGACAGCAAAGTGCTACGATTTCCGGTAACACAGGGGAGAGACCCTTTCTCGAAAAAGGCTGCCGAAAAGGGGCAACCCTTGGATGTCATTTCCAGCCGCAACCCCCATTCTCTCTCATTTTTTTTAACATTAAAATATTACTTTTTTTATATTTTACGAAAGTACCCCTAATTTTAACGGTAGAAATATACGGTTTCCGTCACACAGACATTAAGTATAACACTTTTAAAAGGTTGGGGGACGTTAAAATGGAAAATTAAAATTTAGGAATGTAATCGATCAAAAGTTGAAAGGTTGAGGACCATAGGTGTAATTAATCCTATCATAATATATACAATTAGTTGTGTAAAATTTTCTCCTTACTGAATTTTTTTCAGACGTGTGCTCTTCCGATCTCTTTTTTCTTTTTAATTTGAAATGCGATACAAATTAATTAACGTTATATATTGGAACCATTTAATCCACTTGAGATGTGTGCAGAGGTTAGCATCCTTTCCAAGTTAAGCAACACAATTTTTCCCCAAGAAAACAATTTGATCATGTGATAAACTATGAATTTTATTATAGTCACATGAGCTATGAATGATGACTTAAACGAATGGTTCCAGTATTAATACCTCTAGTTTTGAAAGATCATTTACGTCATCTTTAAGTAAACACATCCAGATTTTCTATTTACGTATCGAGTACTACCATTAAGTTTAGTGTTCTAAAATGTGGACTATGTTGTATGTTTGAATGTCACATGTTAACGTACTGGAACAAAAACATGTGAAAGATGCGGTACAATATGTCATGAACCGGAATATCATATACAGTGGCGGAAGCCTTTAACGATTAAAATCGATGCAAATACAGTTCAGAAATATCGAGGCGCTTTCACTGCGCACTCTGATGATTAAATGTTCCGTGGGCTATCCACAACGAAACATCGGCCGCACACACCGAAGTCTCGATCACATACATGTATCCCCTCCATCTTGGGACGATCCGGCCACATAGCTTCTTAATTTAATACCTACATGATTGTAGAAGATAGGGAGTGAGTACAAAAGTACCCAGTGAATAACACATGTATTGGCCCACAGAAAACAATACAGAAGACGGGTCGCTTTATGCACAAAGAGGTCATCTACAAAGATACACAGATACAAAGATACGAAGCTCGGGCACATCACTAGTTTAGCCTCTACCCGTAAGTTATACAATTCAATAACATATCAGAATGGCCGAGACCACACAGCAGGGCCATAAGACAATTCAGATAGTAGAGCAGAAAGGGTTTATGACATCACTAGCGATGGCTAAGAGCAAAGAACAATCATTTATCCAAAGTAATGGTGCACCGTCAATTATCAAAGGCCAATTTAATTAAAGGAGGGCACAAGTTCCAAAAAAGAGAGATCCAAGATACAAAGAAAAGAACAGAGCAAAGGATTGAAAATGATAGAGCCAAGACACATGTTACTCACCTTAAATATTCCTTGAATAATTTCAAGTGGAAAATGCCTTTAAGGCCTTAAAAGTCCTTTATCAAAGCTATTCTTTAGGTTACAATCTTTCTATACATGGTAAGGATCATTTTTCAAGTACAATAGTAATGTTTTAGAGGGTTTTGGCCTTGGACGAATTTGGATGAAAGAGGGGAAAGATGGAGTGTTGGAAGGGCTTGGAAGAATGGGAGGACCTTTTAGCCCTATATATAATAGTTGGATTTAGTTGTTTTTAATTGAAATTTGAGTTCCGCCAATCACCTCTTGACACGTGGCGTAACATATACCGCACACTTGGCGGAAAATTGTCTGGGAAATCCTTGTGCTTTGTCTCATCCTTCAATTAAGCCACCGAATTTCGATTTATGTCAATTAAATCACTATACTTTAGTTTATGTCAATTAGGAACCAAATTCTTTCTTTAACGTCAATTGAATACCAATCTTTTAATTTTCAAGAAATCTTACAATGATATTCGAATAATTCTTTCAAAATAACAATTTTGTTGCTTGCCTTAATTTGTAGAAATTTTCAGGATGTTACACAATATGGACATATAGCATAAATATTTCAGATTAATATATGATTTGTCTATACGTTGAACTTATGAGGCTTGCTAAGAATCTAATTACTATTTGCTTGACTTGAAGGTTTATAACTTCAAATTTGGGCGATCATTATTTTCCGTCCCATGTTGCTCTTAATTAATGGAACATGAACTATATCAACCTTTTTTTTATTTTTATTTTTTGGACAAACATGAACTATATCAACTGATTTCTAAGTTTTTTGTTTTAATAAAAAGTCAAATTTATTAATGGAGTAAACAAGGGAAACAGACTCACCCCACAAGCCACACAGGGGAAGAAAGACACCAGGCTGCCTAACAAACAATTAAGCACCGGAAAACAACCAAAGCAAAGACACAAACAAACACAAAACAAAGCACTAAATCTGATCCCCAACTACAAAAATATGATAGTGGGAAATCAGATTCGGGCGCAGAAAAACACCAAACACCATAAAAAGGACACACAGAAATTTAAAAACAACACGCAACAAACAAACACAGAGAGAGAAACAGAAACATCAACACGAAAGCCATCCGAAGCACCAACCTCCCAGCAAGCAATAGCCACCTTTCCCTTGATCTTCCGAGCGCCTGAAGCAAGTCATTGGATGACTCATTGTACCCCAAGCGGTTTACACGAGCCTTAGTGAAGATGATGAGATAAGCTTTTCCTTCTTTCTCAAGCTTGTTAAAGAGGATTTTCCTTCCGAGTTTTGGTTTGTGTGGAAACGGATTGAGTTTGGAGTGTATAGTGAAGTCTTTGAGCACGTCCAGTAGAATGGGGTCGGGTATGAGTTCATGGTGTTCATCTCGAAGATGTCGGGTAGTCGGAAAAGTTCCTTTTTCTCTACGAAGGAGACGGGACGAGGAAAGAGAGGGGAAAGGTTCGAGTATAATGTCAAGAGCAGCCTTCAGTAGTTCAAATGAATAGAAGGGAGATAAAGTTCTCCGTGTTTGTTGTCACATTCCCATTCTTGACATTTATTTAAGTGACAAACCTTATATCCTTTCAATTGATGCAATACAATTACATTATTACATTCTAATTCTTGACATTCTTATAACTTCACGATTCAATGTGGTTATATGATCACATTCTACTTCTTGACGTTAGATCGTGTAACCTTTCAAGTGATTCTCAATTATTGTCAAAATATCACCATTTGTTAAATTTTCGCGGGATGTTACCGGAAAGGTCTTTGTCAGCATGAATGCGTAGAAGGTTGAAGAAAAGAGTCTTTAGACAACGGCAGGGTAGAAAAACGAGAAGAGAAAGAAAAAAGGATAGCCATAGGTCTGCTGGATTTAGCCTTAATCAATGTGCCTATAGTAACGAAGACCCCCTCTCTCCACTAAGATGATCTCTCCAAGCTGGCATGGATAATACTCATTCCAAAAATATGACCTCTTTTTTTTGAGCTCTTCCTGTGCCCAAAAAATGGCAGTAGAATTTCCTTCATTAAGAATATGAGTGAAGAAGCAGTTAATTCTATTGGAGAGGAAGTGGATACTCAGTATCAGATTTTGTAGCTTCAAATGCCCTTGATAAAGATTGTGAATAAAGCCCAAAGTCATGGCGCAGTTCAATTCCAATAAGAGATATTTCATGTTGGATCTTAAGGCCAGTTGAAGACCCATCAATACTGTCTTTAACCTAACCTCTACTTTTTCTCCATGTTGCCAGTAATATTGAAAGGCATGGATTGCTTCTCTTTTTGCATTTCTCAAAACGCCACCACTAGCAATATAGCCTGACAAGTCACACCTGACTATGGCAATATTAAGCTTAAAATACCCAATAGGATGGGGACTCCAGTGAATCCAATTCCTTGGTCTTTAGATGTGGAACTGCAAATTAATTTTCTGAGCATACGATTCGTCTCCGCGCCATTGCTTTTCCTTAATGGAACCACCAAAGCCAAGATCAAATAATATATTCTCTACTTTCTAGATAATCTCATAATGGTCCTTATTGTCTCAAAATATCGGTAGTGGAAGCGTTAAAATATATATATATGTATATATATCTCGATTCAAAATTGAGGTCGAGACTTTACAAATACAATTAAAAGTATTGAGACGTTTTCGATGCGCACTCTGATAATTAAGTGTTTTATAGGCTACCCACAACGAAAGCTCGGTTATACACTGAAGTCTCGATCACATACACGTATCTTCTCCATCTTTAGGACGATCCGACCACAAAGCTCAATTTAGCACCTATAGGGTTGTTAGACGGATAGAGGGGTGAGTACAAAGTACTCAGTGAATAACCAAATATTTTGATTCACTTTTCATTTAATAAATGTATTTTCGAGAAAATCATGAGATTCACAATGCCTTTAGATGCACAAAGCCGTTAGATGCGCAAAAGGGCTCTATTACTTGTTAAACTACAAACTGTGGCGCACACAAGATTCAATGATTCAAAATGGCCAAGATCACATAGCATGGTCATATTAACACATAGCATGGCCAAGATCACGCAGCATGGCCAAAATGACCAAGATAACATAGCATGGTCATGTTACCACATAGCAAAGTAAAACGAGTAAAGTATTAACTAGTGATATAAATGTAAAGAATCGATCTTTCTTTTCATAAAAAATACATAAAGTTCATGTTCATTTATGTAAGACTTCAATCAAAATCTATGCATATCTCGTGAAAACTTTATGAATAAAAGAATGAGAATCAAAGTATCGGTTCCTCGCTTATAAAAATTTGAATGAAAAGGGAATCAAAGCATTCGTTACTTACTGAGTATGTTGTACTCACACCTCTATTTTCTACAATTTTGTAGATAGTTGAAGACAACATATTGACCAAGCAAGCCAAGAATCGAAGCAGGCTCGCGAATGGAAGTGGATTTTGCATGTAGAAGGGGACCTACATTTTGGAACTATAAGGATATATTTTGGTTATAAATATATCTAAAATAAGACATGAGCTTAATACCTTTTGTATAAATAAGTATGTTTATGTAAAAGCTTTGCTTTCCTATAGTTCGGTTTAGCTTGATAATAACTGAAATACTTATTATCATAGTCCATTGTGTTATTTGATCTTTTCTAAATCTAAATGAAATTCTGTAAAGTGTTTGTTTTGTAAGTCCAGTCCCTACAAATTGCACAAAAATGAAATTAAACAGATCGGAAGAGCACACGTCTGATCTTGAATAAAAACAGCAATAATAAAGTAATAAATTTGAGGGAGAGTGACAAAGTAGTATAAGAACATGATCTTGCGGCTTCACATACATGTATCGCTCATACTTGGACAAGATCCGTGCATTTACAGGTATTGAGATTTATTTATATTAATTGGTAATAAGTTAAACTTGACATTGGTAATACTATTATCACATAAAAAATTAGCTCTTAAAAGTTCATCAATTGCTCTTCCGATCTAAAATGGATGAAAAAGATGATGATTTCCACTTTGTTTCTGAGTGTCAAGCTAGCTTTCAAAGGTGTTATATGGTATCTATTCATACTGGAGAATGTTTTGGAATATTTATATATACATATATATATATATATATACTTTCAAAGGTCACTATACGGCCGCACAGAGGATTTTAGGGAATGGCTATGCCCACATGCGGCCGCATAAGGCCTTCATGCGGCAGCACAGATGAAAATTAGCATTTTTTGAGAATCGCATCAGAAGTCTCTGAACTTCCTAATTTATTTAAAGTCGATCTAAAACATTTATTTTATGCCTATTTAAGCTTCAAACTCTATTTCTTCTATAAGATTAACCCTTTATGTCAATTGAAAAGATTTCTTTTGAGATTTTAACAATGCAAATCAAACCTTGTTAGTTATTATTTGTAAATGATCAACGGATAACCTTAACCCATTTTGAATAAAGTCTAAATAAATTGTGTAACTAGATTACTAAGACCTTGGATACCTGACTATTTATGATATATGCTTTTAAAAATTTACGAAAATGATATTAATACAATTGTTTACTATGCTTTTGAAAATAATAGTCACCGCCCCAACACTTAACAAATTTCGAGGATGAAATTCATTTAAGGGGGTAGATTGTAACATCCTACAAAATTTTAGAAATGTAATCGTTATTTTGACAACAACGATAGTAATAAATACTTGAATCTTTCATCATTGGTGTCTCAAGATTGGAAATTTATTAATAAAATAAATAAGGATTGGCCAAATTATCCCATTTAATATATGGTGCTAAAATTACTAAGTTATTAGGTATGTGTTACTTTTGTAATTAATAAATTGTGTCAATCTTGCCAAGTGTCAAAAACATATGTTATTTTTATAATTAATAAACTTGCTATAGTGCCAAGTGTATAGGACACTTGTTAGTTTTGTAATTTGTGGATTTCAATTGACATTTAAAAACAATAAAATCTTGGCAAGTATAAGAAGGGCTCAAACTAAAGAAATCAAGCAAGTTGCTCCAACGTCTCCACTTGCCATCTAAAATTCATCTCAAAACCCCACCAAAATGCCTATTTACTACTTGAAAAGAGCCTATTCCCATATATAGGAAAATTATAACTTAAAAGGCAAGGCTTTAGAAGTATTTTCCACTTAGAGTTGGAGAAATCTTTGACAAATCTTTAAGGTGAGTAACCGATATTTTGATTCCCTTTCCTTTGTTCATAAAGCTTCATGAGATATACATGGATTTTGATGCATTGTCATTATAATTAGTTATTGCATTTAAATCACTAGTTAATGCTCTACCCATTTTGCTTTGCTTTGTAGTGATATGACTATGCTATGTGATCTTGGTCATTTTGGCTATGTAATAATCTTTGTATTATGGCCTTGCTATGTGATTTTGGCTATTTTGAGTCATTGAATCTTGTGCGTATCATCGGTGGTAGTCTAACTAGTGATAGGGCCCTTTTGTGCATTCAAAGACTTTATGCATTCGATGGTTTTCTTGAAAATGCATTTCTTAAACAAATGGAGAATCAAAGTATTTTATTACTTATTTAGTACGTTGTACGCACACCCCCATTTTCTACAATTTTGAAGATAGTTGAAGGCAACATATTGGCCAAGCAAGCCAAGAATCGAAGCATCATAGCGGATGGAAGTAGATTTTGCATGAGATCGGAAGACCTACATTTTGGAACTATAAGGATATATATTTTGGCTATAAATAAATATATCTAAAACAATATAGGAGCTTAATACCTTTTGTATGAATAAGTATGTTTATGTAAAATATTTGCTTTTCCATAGTTCGGTTTGGTTTGATAATAAATAAAATACTTATTATCATAGTCCGTTGTGTTATTTAATCTTTTTAAAATCTAAATGAAGTTGTGTAAAGTGTTTTTTTTTTTTGTAAGTCCTGTCCCCACAAATTGCACAAAAATGAAATTAAACTCAAAAGCTTCTGCTATCGAATATAAATAGTAATAATAAAGTAATAAATTTGAGGGAGTGTGACAGGTCCATTTTAACATCGTTGTGTTTTGCATTATTTCTGCTAAGCCAAATATGCCAGAGGATTAGGTAGGGGACAATGGTTTGCATGTGCCCAACTTTGCTCTTAGAAGAGGAAAGTGGCCACAAAGAGAGTATAGTCAGAACTGACTGAATCGAGATGGGCTGAATTTTGAAGGCCAAATAGAT
>CAVNYN010027062.1:6526-37786 GCA_963692815.1 Nyctanthes arbor-tristis
TTGTGAAAGGTGTGAGTGCATATATTTTATTACTAGTTAAACCACCCGTGCATTATACAGGTAGAAAAATTTATTAAAATATATTATTAGATAGTTAAATATAAATATGTAATATTTACACCCCTATAGAGAATATAAAAACACTAGTATACACTAATTGAATCAATAAGATCAATAGATTTAATAATCGTAAAGTCAAGATTGTTTAAAAGACAACATACATTCTTACATATAATCCTTCGTACATATATAAAATAATGGAGAAAATATCCGTTACCCACCTCATTTTAAAAAATCCTAATAAAACTAACAAATTCAAAAAAAAATGTAAAATGCATTAAAAAAATTAAAATAACATTAACCTCACCAATACACACGGTAAAGATGGTGAATTAATAAATTATGATGTATTAGAGTTTATTTTAGAATTGACATTTCAAATTTAGTATGTTAATTTATTAGTAAAAAAATTAACAAACACAAAAAAGGGCAAAATAATTAATGTTTAGTTGTTAAACCCAATTGTCATAAGTTCAAGTCTTCTGAGTTCTTTCACAAAAATTTTTCTTAAAAAAAAGAGCAATTACCGCAAAATTTACCAAATAAAATGACGGGAAAATCGCGGTAAAAAAGGTACCAAAACTTAAGTAGATTAATTAATATATATATAGATACATATATAGATATAGATTTTATTCTATTTGAACATCTTTTAAAGAACTTGTATATGGTAGATTACAGGAAACAAAAATCTTGTCTTTGAAAACATTTGCAGGATGTGTCGTCCTCCCAGGCGCTAGACCTCCATTTCTGGTTATTATTCAAGATATGTACTGTAACAAGTGAAATACAGTTGAATGGTGGATCTCTGCACACTTCAGATCAGGGATGTCCGTCTTGCTTGCTCAAGAAAATAGTGCACTGCTTAACTGTATCCTCCGGGCTAGTAACTGATTAATAAAGGCAGAGATCTATTCATTCCGTTAAGAACTTACATTGAAACCAGATGACAAGTAAACAAGGTAGGAGTTGTGCTATGGAGAGGGGAGAGTACCCCCCATTACATGGCACCCATTAATTGGGGGGTGCCTGGGGGACCCACCTGGCACCCCCCAAAATCAGGGGGCCATGTAGTGGGGTACTCTCCCTAAGGTCTCCCTAGAAAATTTGAACAAGGTAGCCTCCTGTTCATATCACCATTATTAGCGGTTAATGTATGCAATGCAAAGGAGGGGAGCTGACCTGTGTGTCCCACGGTTCTCTCAGACTCGTATATCTCAAAGTCATTCCCTCCCTGTCAAGTGGGGAAAAAATGAAAAAGAAGTAAATACAGAGTCGAGCAAAGTATTACTAGATAAGACTAAGCATTTTGTTTTGGAGAACCATAAAGAGAATAAACCAATCATATAATCAGTTACAAAACCTTATAGGTCTTGTCTCCAAAGAAGTGAATTTCATGAAAATCACCAAGGTATCTCAAGCAATATGTCTTATCCCAGCCTCGAGGGAAAACCTGTACCAAACATTTCCCATAATATAATTTCGCTATAGCGTTTTCCTCTCAGTCTTAGCAGTCAGTTTCAACAAGTATAAATACTCACATCAAAACTGATTTGGCCTCCAATAGAGAAAGTAAGGTCAAACTGCGCAAATCTTTCACGGAGCACTGACACCATTTTAGAGCGTATATTGTGAACCTGAAGACATTTTAATTTTTTCACCATGTTTCAAGTAAATCAGAAGAAATATACCATAAGATAAATCCGATCTCTCTGGAACTCAAACATTGGTCTGCGGAGATTTATACCTTATCGTACTTTTCAAATTCATCTCGCTCTTCTTGACTGCAGTTTCTTCCAATTGGTGATACATTGAGCATCCCACTTCGGAATTCAATAAATGTTCCCCTAGAAGAAAAAGAATGGAAATAAGAAACCTAACATAAACAGAGAATTGATTCCCAATCTTTACTTTCCTCACCTTTTAATTAGGATATCCAAGTCAGCAATGTAGTGGAGTGTGAAATTAATGAATTCCTGGACCATCATTCCCAATATGTTATGTGATAAGAGCTAAAAACATTGTTGAAATGAGCATATTGCGCATTCAGAAATTCAAAGACAATACAGAACTCGCCTACCATTGCAAAAATTTAACCCCAACCCAGTGTAACTTCTTCTCCACAGACTCCACTCATTTTTTAGAAAGACCAATTCTCACATTCCCCATCACTTTCCCATTTAAACAGCACGTTATCCAAACAAACCACTTTTTAGAAAATCAATTTCATGTGGGCCTTATTCTAATTTTTTTATTTATAAAGAAAGGGACAGGAAAAAAATCACAAGAACTATTCATGCAATACAATGATGTATGCCTGGACTACGCATTAAAATAAGCATAGTAGATCTCTCTATTTCCCAGGTATCAACCAGGTCTGGGGTTACATTAGTCCGTATCAATAGTTTGAGATGTCAAGCAACAGTTAATTTGTTACCTTGAGCTTTTCCTCCCCAAGAAATGACTTTAAGCTCTGTATGGAGACAAATAAACTAGTCAGCTCACAAAATGTAGTAACAAAAGGTGCAGTGGCAAGATGTAGGAAATTGAAAATGCATGAGACTCTATTTTCACATCTAAAAGTACACAGTCCACGTACCATAGGAAGTGTGATTGCGTGATCTTGCTTAACAAAGCTGTAATGTTCAATTTCAAAAAGGTGTATGCTGCCTTAATACATAACACAGCATTCTTCTTATTCTAAGGAAGAAAAGTTTATTGATCACATATATATATATATATATATTCCCAACTACTGAGAGACATGCTGAAAAAATTAACAATCATTTCTTTTTTTTTTTTATAGCCTATCCAGGAGAGTTTTTGGAAAGCATTCTCAAAAGTAGGTCTATGTCATGTGAGTTTTACGTTCTAAAGTACCCCAATAAAGGAGGTGAAAGTCTCTTCCATCCTTCTTCTTTGTTCTTCCACTCAGGTCGTCCACTTTACCCCTGTTTTGGAGCTTCAATATTTAGCTTACCAGTTAGTGTAGCTTCATTACATATCAATTTCCAAATATAGTTTTCTACCAAAAGAAGCGACAAGACAAGTATCTTTATATCTTTGTTTCTTGGACTTTATAATTAGCTAAATTTCAGATGTTACCTGAGTTCCAATTATCACGCCGTCTTTGTAAGCCACAAGGCCATTCTCAGCAAAGACATAATCATAATCATTAATCACTGTACACACAAAACAAAAATATCTTGAGAAAGTTAAGCTTACATAGGTAATATTGTTAATCTAAAGACTCTGAAGGAGCATCTTACATCCTTCAAACTTCTCCAAAGAGAAAATGAACAAAAGAAACTTATAAAAGATAGTAAAGAAAATATAAGGAATACCTTAGAGCGCAATAATTTAGCACATTTTTTCACTCATGTATATCACACTTACAAATAATTTTGACAAATCTAAATATCATATCTTCATCTCTTTCTTTTTTTTTCTTTTTTTTTTTCTTTTTTTTTTAAAATATGAATTTAGCAAAGCTTTCTAGATGGAGTTGTTTATACTTTATAGTATACTTTTTGTACTAAAATGAGGAGGAGGAGGCAACATGATCGAACATAAACTGTAACACCAAAAAGCAAAGGAAATAGGTCATCATAATGAGATGCATCATAAGTTCTTTGTTAGGACCTCTGGATTAATTAAGTTATAGCGCTTGAAATCAAAACAAAGTCAGAGATTACCTGTACTTCCAAGCTGCTCTGATATCTTAACAAGGTCAGAACCTCCAACAACACCAACAGTAACAACCTGCCAAGAAAAAGCTTTAGAGCTTCGGTCATGTTCTTTCTGTAAGCCACTAAATGTTTTCTTCATTGAGGAAACCAAAAGGGATTACATAGAATACCTTTCGGAGGTCCCTCATGAATTCTAGCATCGTAGGAGCAGCCACCTGCCAAAATTAAGTTGAAAACATTGATATCATGATGAACTAACACCATCTATCAGTGAATAACATTGAGCTAGGCCGACTTATTCAACATTGCATTCATGCTTGAGATGAATCTTAACAGTAAGAGATTGTGCTGTATTTTCACCCCCTGTAACTAAAATTCTAAATAAAAGTAATGCACAATATTCATCTGCATGGATTCATTGCTAACCAGTGTCGGCATAATCTCCCGCAGTATAACAGAAAAACACATTTTTTATTACTCAAATCTGCCAGTTTGTACTTCATAAAAGTTCAACGCCAATTACGAACATATGCATTCCAGGAAATCAGACAATGCACCTCAAATAAAGGCAAATTCAAAGAAACGAAAACTAATGAGAACTTCAATACCTTTCGCGGAGCTGTAAGCGTGCCATCAACATCAAAAAGTGCAATCAAACCAGGGGTCCTTGCAGCCATAAGAGATAAGCGGTTTCTCACTGCAGCCCCGTTTCACGATTACATTAATTCCACTCTCGGAACACAAAGAAATAACAAATAATCCACTCCAAAACGCAGGGTAGTTAAACACAGAATTCATTACTCACCTTGATAAATAAAGCAGAATCTGGGCTTTAGATCTTTTGGACAAAACTAGAGCAGATCTCCCAATGACTAGCAGCAAACTGGGGTATATATATATATTTGAAACAGTGGATCTAAGTGAACAGCGAAGCAAATGGGTATTGAGATCTGAGATTTGGTGTTGTTTCTACTCAAAGGACCCAAAAACTCAACGCAAACGAATATGCACCAACTGGGGTCCTCCGCCTTTATTAATTGTTATTATTATTAACCACTTCGGTTTTTCTTACCCGGTTTAATCCTGGAACAACCAAAGGGCATAAGAAAAGAGAAAAATGAAAATGACGAAATCTCGACAAGATTTCGATTGTCTCGTCCTACCCAATATCAAAAGTCAATCAGAAATCTATAGAGAGAGAAAGGGATTATGCATAGGCGTCTGAAAACACGGATATATTTACAAGACTTGGGTAAGTTAACCAATAAAAAATTCGAATTACATAATAAATAAATAAACTTGAAGAAATCAATAATCGGAGAGAGAAATTTGGAAATTTCAATTTCAATTCAAATTAAAGCCGTTAAGGGACGTGGGAGAGGCTTAGGCAGGAAAGAGAGAGAGAGAGATGAGGCGCTCCTCAGGAGGATACGAACAAACAAAAGAAGAAAATTTGAAAAGGGTCCGGCGCAGTTGTATGTTATGGGTGTCAGGAAATGGAAAGGAACCACTACTTGCCTATACAAAAATGACTACTACTGAGTAAAGATTTCGCAAGTTGGGAGAGTTTGGTTAAAACTAGAAAACAAGAGACAGAAACAGTGGGCTGGAGACACCCCTCAGGACATTAATACCCGCTCCAATGAGTCACGAGTCCATTTATTATCGTAGATGGACGTTACGGGTTGGTTATAGTTTGATTCAATCATCGAACTAAAAGGTCAAGATATATTATTTTGATTTAGAGATAGAGGGTGTATGTGCCTCTTTTATAGAGTAAGAATGCATATCGAGCAGGCCGGCTCAGGCGGCCCGTGCCGCGGCCAGTAAAAAGCCCAAGCCGAGCCGGCTCGTGGCTCGTTTAAGACTGGCCGAAGCCCAAGCCGAGCCCTAAATTTGGGGGCAAACTCGAGCCGGGCTTGCCCGTGTGGCCAGGCGGGCTAAAAGGGCCAGGCCGTAATTACGGGCCTAGCCGACTCGTTTCAAACTTAGGTAGAAAAGGAAAAAAATTAAATTAAAATAGGAAAAAATTGAAAAAAAAGCGGCCAGCTCAGCTCGGCTCGGCTCGGAAAAGGCCCTTGCCAAAGCTCAAGTTGAGCGTAATTTTCACGGTTGGGCCGAGCTGAGCTAGGCGGCTCAGGAACAAAAAAGCCCGAGCCGAGCTCAAACCCAAAAGTTGGCCAGCCAAGCTGGCTCGACTCGGCTCGTTGACATCTCTATTATAGAGACATTTATCCTTTCTCTGTGTCACCACTAATTTTATTTACAAGGGCACGGCTCTACATATAGGGTTCATGTGATGGGGTGAGAGATATCTTCTATCTCTAGAACAAAATTGCGGGATAGATGGTTATCGAGATAGTTTGGTGACAAGGTTCGATAGAATGGCATTGTATAAAGGTTCGTCTCGTGCAGTGATCGGTAGTTGTGAAGTGCACGACACTTGTGTTTACATCAGAAGTAGGAATCTTATGACACCAACTGGTTGGGGTGTGAACATAATGTTGAAGAATTTTGTAGCTTGCACCAATGAGTTATGGGAAAGAATAATGCTATTTATCCGGTCTCTAGTCTAGTTGGCAGCTCTTTATTGGCTATTGAATAAATGAAGACCCCCATGTATTTATGCATATTAATTCATCCTCTAATGTAGTGATGTCAACTAGACTGGATACCGGTATTTTTACTCTCAATTTTCACTTTTTTAGCACTATCTACCATTTTGACTGAAATGAACTATAATACCCTCTAATTTTAATTAACATATAATACAATAAATAATAAGTAAATAAAATAAATAAACAAGTTTATAAATATTAGCAATAATTTTCTAACATACATGTTGTGCGATTATGGAATTCAATGCCGCATGTGGTTGCTTGTATATGCATGAATAAATACAGCCATGTGGCGTGTATACACGCAAACACGTGGTGTTCATATATGTAGCGGTGTGCTAAATATTCAATTTTTCATTAATATTGAAAATTTTTGCTTTGATTTTATTTTATTCGATTTTTTTAGCAAACAACCAAACCACATTATTATTATGTTTTTATTTATTTTTAATCTACTAAATTTTTTTGTTAGCAATTATAGGGTATTATAGTCATCTTTAGTTAAAAGAGTAAATAACGCTAAAAAAGTGAGAATTGTTGGAAAAAAGGTGAGATCCTAAATGCTAGAGACGAAAAATGCAAAAACATGAAAAGTTTGGAGTAGATAGTGACAATTAACCTAGGTTTATATTTCTAGGTTTCTACTTTCTAGTACAAGTGCAATTCAAATTTTGGTCAGTAGCTCGAGTGGCATATATATGACATAATTATACGATATAATTCCATCATAGTTAAACTATGACATACGAACAAGGTTCTACCAATGAAGCCTTAGCCCATTTGGTTAGGGGCTAAGGTTGAGGCCCTGAGACGTAGAGGTTCCATGTTCGATTCCCCCCATGTGGGGGGTTTGTTTACATTTAGTTTGTAGTCTCCTCTATAGGAGTTCGATTTCTTGTAGCCCCCAGTATAGAGGTTTGTATTGTTGATTTTTGTGCTTTGTGTTTCATAAGGATATATATATATATATATACTTATAATGCCATCTTACAAATTGTAATTGTACTTCAAATATGAAAAAGGTGTGAAAAAAATATGAAATGAATTAAATTAGACCATGGATCAAATAAATATAATCTTGAAAACTGATTTGGATAAAAATTTTCATGAAAATATAAAGCACTATTTTGTTGATTTTGAACATTTTGTGTGAGTGACAATGGTGCCGAATGCCTTTTTTTTCTTACTTTCAGATATAATAATAGTGTAATTTGACTTTATATATTATGACTGTAAAATACATCAATCTTTTATGGTTGGAGCGATATATTATTTTATATACTGATAATTATTAATAATATTTGTGGTAGGTATGACATAATTAAAATTATGATACTTGTATATATACTAGTTACGGCACGTGCGTTGCACTTGTCGTAAAGTTAGCGTGGAATATATTTGCAAATAAAAATTTAAATATTGCTTCAAACAACTAACGAAGTGAATTCAAATGTGACTTGCAAAAAATATCCTTTCTGCAATGCTTCACGGATGAGTAGCACAACTTTCTTTAGCCCAAACTTGAAGAGGAATAGTGCCTCGTTGACGTTCGAATATCCTACAAGGCAGAAAAAGAAGAAAGGCGAAAAAGGAAAAAAAAAAGAAAAAAATTCTTTTTTAGATAATAGTGTTATAGAACTATCCCCCATTCACTCTTATATAATAGTGTAGAGTATAGATAGATGAAAGAAGAAAACTAAAAAAAAAAAATTCGAAAAAAGGGGCAAAAAAAAAAAAAGAAGAAGAGAGACCAAAGGACAAAAAGGGGAAAAAAAGAAAGGAAAAAAGAAAAAAGAAAAAATTCTGTTTTATATAATCGTGTTATAGAACTATCCTCCATTCACTCTTATATAATAGTATAGAGTATAGATAGATGAAAGGAGAAAGTTAAAAGAAATTCGGGAAAAAGAGGGGGGGAGGACCACAAAATGCCAAAAAGGGAAAAATAGGGAGCATAAAACAAGAAAAAACATGGACGACGATAGCGTCTACAAGTTTACATTGTGTATTGAAATACTATTTGTGTATTAAAAGAGGAAAGTTAAAAGGAATTTGGTAAAAAAAATTTATAAAAAAAAAAAGAAAAAGAAAGGAGCTAGAAAGTTAAAATAAATTCAGGAAAAAAATTGGGGGGGGAGCATAAAACGACAAAAAAATGGACGACGATAAGTTCACATTATGTATTGAAAAACTATTGTGTATTGAAAAGAGGAAAGTTAAAAGGAATTTGGTAAAAAAAAAAAAAAGAAAGAAAGAAAGAAAAAAAAAGGAATTTTGGTAACAAAAAAAAAGAGTAGAAAAGGACAAAAAATGTGCAGGACGATGGGCCCCACAATTTGCTCTTATTATATAGTAAAGAAAGGATACCAGTGAGGTGCGTTGTCATCAACTTCACATAGAATATATATCTCTATAAAATTACAGGACACTACGAACCAATCAAACAACATTCATAAAATAACTTGAAGTTTTTGGTGGAAATTGAATTGTCTCTTTAACTCTCATAAATAATAGATTATTACAGGATGCTACTAAGTAATCGCACATCATCTCAATGAATTAACTTTTATATAAAAAATGCCTTACCAAAAAAAGTGTTCTAATTAAGCGTGTAACATATATGTACATGGCATTAAAAATCTGTAAGAGACAAATGAGAATACCTTTAAGATTACAAATTGAAACAAAAGAACCTAAAATAAAAAAAAAAATATATATATATATATATGACAAACCTTCAAGGTCCCAAACTTTTCATACAATATGAAACATATAACAATAATAATACAATTAAAAGAAAATACAACTATTAAAACTATACAAAATTAAGAGTCATTTTACATGGGAGGGGGAGACAAGTCTGAGTTATGATAAATGGAAAACTTTCGAAAAGAAAATGCTTCACTTGCATTTGTTACTCTAATTGGATTGTAAACCAGAGGCGAAGTTAACAGCAAATTCATATCTTATGCACTCTATAGGCTTTTGCTACTATGTCTATTTTGTTGAGTGCTTGTTTTGAGTCAACTAAGTTGCGTCAACATGTTCATTGACTGGGAGTCAAAACCGAAGGATATCAATTTTCAACCCATAAAGTATCAATATATGCTAAGAGATCAGAAAATCAATATAACACATGACCTGCTGAAGCCATCAGCTTCCAAACATCATTTAAGTTCACATATTGTCCTTGGAAAAAAGAATAATAACCATAACAATTGGATGACAAATGATAATACAAAATCAAAATTATGCCACTTCAACATGAAAAATTCTCTAACATGTTTCTTCATTTCCATGAAAGACCTACAAGAGGCAAAGGCAAATTGAGGAGTATTTAGTAGGAATACTTAAGCAGAGTCTATAATTTTCCAGCAAAAGTACACAACAAATGCAAAAGAGCAAAACAAGAAGTTATAAATGAGATGATCAAATTAATTTCCACCTTTTGTAATTGTTGAGCCCTTGTAATTGAAGACCGGCCAGACTAAAGAGAGGCCAAAGAAGAGAGGGACTTAACTCTCTACAGAGTGGGATGGGAGAGATCTATATGCCTTTTGAAAGATTCTTGCTTTGTATTTAAAATTCCAGGATCGAGCACCATTGTCGTTGAAAGAAAGAAATATTGGACTAGTATCTATGGGAGCCTTTAGTTGATTTACAAAAAATTAAAAAAAAATTATGTAGTCTATCATTCCATTTTGTTACATTGCTATGTCGTGATAATTTCACTAGATTGACATGTATTAACATATGGGTAGGTCTAGTGCAATCATTGTGATGTCATATCTATGGGAGTCTCTAATTGATATACAGAAAATGGTAACATAGTTAAATGTTGTCTATTCTTATATTTCGTTACGTTGACATCATACTAATTTCAAGAGGTAGACATGCAATACTCTATAAGTTCACTCGTTGAATATCTTATGCTTTTATCTCTGTGGGCGCCATTGGTTAATTTGTAAAAAATCTTACGTAGTTATATATGCGAGCGAGAGTTGCTAATTTCAGTAGATTGACATGTATTACTGTATGTGTCCATTGGTGAAAGTTGTGCTATTATATATGTGAGCGCCTCTGATTAATTTGTAGCCCATGTTGTAAAAAGTGTAATGCGTTGAAAAGTGTCGATGCCAAACCTTTATTAGTTTAGGCGTACTTAAACGCACCAATGCGTGATAAAGCGCAATACGTGACAAAGTGTCGAGTCCATGTTTTAAGTATATTTAGAAAATGGACCCATATAGTGAATGGTTTTCCTTTTTTTCCCCTTTAGTTATAGTCTAAAAATAGAGCCAAAAAATATATAGTTATGGTCTAAAAATAGAGCAAAAAAATACAACAATACTAAAACTATTCATTATTAACCAAACAAAACAATATTTTAAGTTGTTGAACAAAAAAAAAAAAATTAGACAATAATTCACCAATCAAGAGTAAACCTTGCTATTTTTTTTATTTGATTTCTTTTTTTTTTTTAACTTTTTCTTTGAATGGTTTGAGTTGTGAAAGTGAATGTTTGTCTAACATACATATTAAAATTTGTAGTTCTTTTAATCAAGATAAACGAATGTTTATCTTTTTTTTTTTACTATTTTCTTGATATATGAGAAACATGTAAGAAGATGATTAAAACATATGGAGAGAATTTAGGGGATAAGATTTTAAAATGATATAAATAATTAATTAATTAGAGAGAAATTAAATAATCTTGAAAAAATAGGGTATAAATTATATAACATATATATCATTAGTAAAAAGAACATATGAAGAATGCATTATGCATGTAATTAGGTTGACGTAGAATGACACAGTTCCGGTTCATATGTGTATAGCCTCAAAAAAAAAAATATATCATGCAATTGGGCTCCCTTTCTTCTTGGGCCCTAGGAAGAAGCCTATTGTGCCTACCCAAATGTCCGCCCATGGCTATATGTTGCTATTCATATGATTTTTGTATGATTCTCATATATATATATATATATATATAAAGATACTTAAGTTATCTTCTTATTTTCTCCCTATTTCAGTGCTGTAACTGTAGCAGTAGTCAGTCTTTTACGGTACTTTTTGTGATGTGACCGCATTGCCTCCTGCCACAGCTCATTTGATTTTTGGGCTTAGCGTACAGTTTTCCCGAGCCCAAAATCAACTATCTTGTATAGGAAAAAGCTTTTAACTGCAATTGGGCTGAAAATCAATAGTTAGGACAATAAAAATTATGTTAAATGCATTCCAACTTTCACTTTTATATTGACTCAACCAAATAATATTATATTCTTAATTCGATGTGAGATTGCATCCACCTTAAATTATATACCTTCCATTTTAATTTTATAAAATACACCCTCAGCTATTATTTGCTATCAACCCGATGTGGGACACAATTCAATTCTATTTAAAAATTGCATTTTTAACATCTATTTTTATAATACTAAACTTTTTTCTATTTTATTATGTGATTCGATGTGGGAATCTGTACATATTAATATTCACATATTATATATATTTGTTTTAAAAGGACACTCATACAAGATTTGTGTTTATTGGTTATTACATGTATATCCTTTCATTAGACAATATTATATTCTTAATCCAGTGTGGGATTTCATCAACCTTAAACCACATATCTTCCATTTTAATTTTATAAAGTTCACCATCAACCATTGTTTGCTATTAACCCGATGTGAGAGTTTAGGGATGGCAATGGGGCGGGTTTGGAGTGGGTATGCCTTCTCCCGCCCCCGCCTTGTTAAGGAAATCCCCGCCCCGTAGGTGAGGGAGGTTTGGGGCAGGTACCTAAAAATTACCCGTTACCCGCCCCGTTAATGAAAAATCCTTTAAAAAAAAAAGAGAAGAGAAGAAAAGAAAAGAACTGTGCGGCGTGGCGGTGGAGACTTTAGGATTGGGTGGACTAGTGGAGACTTGAAGTTGAAGAGTTCGAGTTGGACAGAGATAGAGACGAGAGGAGGGAGTTGATTTAAGGACAGAGTTTGGTTTGTCTTTGAATTAGTTTTTTTTTATTTTAAGAAAACTCAAATTTTGAATGAATTAATTATTAAGGTTAGTTAAAAATTCAACAAAAAAATACTAGTCGGGATGGGTAAAGTTTATTGTTTCCATCTTGGGCATCTGAAATCAAACCATCACTAACTCACTACTTAAGTTCAAATTTTTTTTCCAAAAAAAAAAAATATCGGGTATCGGGTCGGGCCGAGTTGGGGTGTCCAATACCCGACCCCGACCCGATAAGACTTCGGGGCGAAATCTTTCACACTGTACCTACCCCAATAGTTAAAGGGGCAGGTAGTACCCGTCCCGTTTGGAGCGGGTACTTGGGGGTATCTGGTAATACTCGTCCCGTTGCATCTCTATGTGGGACACAATTCAATTCTTTTTGAAAATTGCATTTCTAATATCCACTTTTATAATACTCAACATTTTTTCTATTTTGTTATGTAATCCGATGTGAGAATCTGTACATCATAATATGCACATATTATTATATATATTTGTTTTAAAAGGACACTTATATTAGATTTGTGTTTATTAGTTATTACATGAATATATTTTCATTAGACAATTTGTAAAATTTCCAACCAGATACCTAAATAAAAATAAATAAATCTGACCGCCTGAGAAAAATTCCTAGCACCTACCCTACTTTTTCTCGCAATTTTCGTTGCAAATTCCTTTCTCTTTCTTCCCATCTTTTCCTTCGAGTGCTTGAGGATTCTTATTTCCTAATCTACTGTTCTAATTGTTAATTCTCTCGGTGCTTTTGATTATTTCCTAATTCTCTGTTTTAAAATCTCTACCATACGTATTTTATTTTCCTGAATCAATGCTAAAATCTTGGCGACTTATTTTCTTTGACAAAAGGGAGTTCATATGGACTTGGGCTATTGATTTTAGAGTTCGATTGGTTGAGAATTTGGTCTAGAGGCTACGGTGAATTTAAGAATTTGGTCTAAAGACTTAAAGTGAATTCAATAAGATATTAGACAAGTAGAAGAATACTGTAATGGTGAACAAATTAATTGGATTATCCATTTTTAAAAAATTCGGTCGTTTGAATTAAAGCTTTCAATAAATCTCTCAACTATTTATTTTTTTGAATTATCTTTACTATCAATTCAATATATGGCACAATCTCTCTTATTTATAGTGTAGATCTATTAGTTCATAAGAAATTTCAGATCTTATTCTGTATGGATATTATATTGTCATCGCTTTAGTTGACTAATACAAACTAATGTATGTTATTTTTATCTATCTTGAATTGGAGTTGTAGTCTTTACTTCAAATATTTTTCCTAGGCACATGCATTCTTTATTTGTAGATTCTTTATATGGATTTGATATCTTTATTTTAACCAAAGACATGAATATGCCAACTCTAATTTCTATTATATAAATCTAATCTAATATTATTGTTGTTTCAAGTTTCAATGGCTATAGTCGTTCTTGATTAGGAGAAGTTTTTGTGTTTGATTCCTATA
Organism: Nyctanthes arbor-tristis; assembly: GCA_963692815.1. Classification (NCBI taxonomy): domain Eukaryota; kingdom Viridiplantae; phylum Streptophyta; class Magnoliopsida; order Lamiales; family Oleaceae; genus Nyctanthes; species Nyctanthes arbor-tristis. The sequence goes on from CAVNYN010027062.1 coordinate 20,398, forward strand.
GTTGTAGTCATATTGTACATGTGATGATTGAAGTCCTGTCTTTTTTGCTCTTAAATTACATAGAAAATTTTTGATGTAATATCTGATATCCATGTTTTGTACTACTTTGAAAGTATATGTTTGAAAGTTTCAAAGTTTTCTTTATTTCTCCTTTAGAATTTAATGTTATTCGACGATGATCAAGTGTTGTTGGCTAATTTTTATATTTTATGCAATTATGACATGGTAGAAAATAAAATAAGGAAAACCTTATAAGGAAGTACTAGATGTTTTTAAGTATGATTGGTGGTGTTTCGCAATTAAAGCTGTAATCTTTTGAAAGATAAATCACTAATTTATTATTATTATTATTATTATTATTATTATTGCTTCCTTATCTTTTACATGGAGATATGAATAGAGAACTCATTTAAGTTCTCATAAAGTTGGAGAATATAGGATTTGGATGCAACTGGCTTAATGGCCACGTATTAGACTTAATTTCTTACTATTGGAGTATAGTATTTAAGCTTTTACATTTATTTTTGAATGATATGACATTCAACAAAGAGCAATCATAAGAATTGATTACTCAAAATCTAGAGCTTTAATTTAGCTTGAGGGATCAAGAAAAGACTCACTTTGAAATTTGGTTCTTATTAAAATTTGGATCCAACTAATGTGTCAGTAGCTTTTCAAAATATCCACTAAAATCTTTGTTATTTTTGAATAAGTTTCTTATTTTTGCTTTCGTTACCTCTTTTTTGGTAATTATATAATGTATAGAATCGATTTTGCCAGCTATATATATTTTGAGTTTTTTTTAACGAATTGTATGGAAATATTTTATAGACATTGTAAATATTATTTGTATATAGGTTGTTGGGTATTATTATAGGCTTAATTTGAACATATTCGTTAGGTTCACGTATATGATAAAAGTTGTGTTTATAAATTGGCCAAAATTATTATATTACTATGTCAAAAAAATGTTAAAAAGAAAAATGAAAGATAAAATGACTTGGTGTTAAATGTTTTAGTTTAATCCCTCGAGAAAAATTGGGGAATTACAAATGAATCCTAACAATATTAACTTTTGTTAATTTCCTCTCATATTTAGCAAGCAATTAACCCACTTAATAATTAAATAAATAGTGTCATAGCCAATGAATTTTAGGATTCCACAATATACTGAAATAAGAGGGAAAAACTTTAGTAAGATACTATATGTTCAAGCCAGTATAAGTATATATATGGTTTTAGATCTGACTAATTGTTTGACACAAGTCTATATCATCAAGTTGATCAATATATTAGAGTATATTCATTTTAAAAGTACAGTGGAATATATATTGGATTCTTTTTCATTTTTAAATATTCGTTACTTGATGGTCTATTTCATTTTTTCTTATCATTTTTAGAATGTCTTCTCGCGCAACGCATATGTGCAGTACTAGTTTCAAGTTAAAAATAAAGATATAGATATATGCCATTTTGTCTTTCTTTTCTTGTATGTGAACTCATTTAATAAGAGAATTGTATATTGTTAGGAAATTCTGTGTATTCTACCGGCATCATGGATCATGAACAAGTTATAAAAAAAATGTTTGCGGAGAAGTGCCAAGGTTGTTTATGTTTTAAGTTCCTAAGTCAACAATTTCATTTTTTTTTTTTTTGAAAGGGTAAACAATTTCTTTTAATTGAAATATATCAGTATTAAACAAAGCCCTTTTTCTATGGTGTCCGATCCAACTCCGTGTCTGGAATCGGACTACTAATAAAAAACTGCCACGTGAGTCGGCCTCCATACAAGAGCCTGATCTGACTTAATAGAAATTAGGTTAAACAAAGTCCATTTGAGTCATTATTTCAGATATGAATTTTTATTTATTTATTATTATTATTTTTAAAAATGGTACATTTCCATTTATTGTCAATTTATATAGGATTGTTGAAATACATGGTTTAGGGGGCCAACCATCAAACATCTTTACTCTTATTTTTAATGTATAGTTAATTGACATTGATTACTTCAATTTGTATATATTATCATTAAGATTTTTTATTGCTGTTATTCTTGTGTAATGAACGGGATGGTAATTCTAGTTACTTTTAAATTAAGAGTTGTGCTCTTTGAACGTAAAGGCATACAAAGAGTTTAAATAAATAGTAATCACATGAACTATATTTTTCTATTGAAATAGATTGGGCTGGAGATCGGGCTCCAAACTCGGAACCCGACCTGTGTCTATAGCCGGACTGCACATGAATCACATCACTTCTTTCGCTCATTTTGTTATCCATTTTAACAAAGTAGTTCAATCATTATTTTTGATACGTTAATATCGTGCTAGTTTCAATAGATTGACAACTATATCATCTCGACGACATAAGTCTTATAATGTCACTGCAGGTGGGAAGTCGTGAAATTTTATTTAGGTGGTTCCAAGTTTAGGATAAATATTTGTACCATTTCTAAGTTTTGAAGAGAGCAGCAAAATTTACAGTACTTCATGTAGTAGTAGTATTGTAGTAGTGATGGGATTGGTTTTCTTAAAATGCACAGATATGTCTCGTATTTCCTTTGTACCGTTAAAATAAGACTTAGCCCAAGTCATCCTCCAATATTTCTAAGGAAACATTGTTGGTTCCCTTAACCAACACAACATTGCCAAATAAAGCAAGAAACCACAAGAAAACCTTAGTCATCCTCAGGGTACTAGAGAAAATGGTTATTTAAGCAGCCTCGAAGCTCAACAGACCAGGGCGTTATCTCCCAAAAAGAGAAGAGGCCGCATGGGAGAGTGAACAGATTGATCAAAGTCATGAGACAATGAACATGTCACTGTGAAAAATTGGACAATTCTAAGGAATCCTTACGAAGCCCAGTCTCTAATGAGATGCTGACACCTCACTTGTGTCAGGTGAGGTGTCAACTTGTGATTGGAGACCGGGCTCCGTAAGGAACCTGACCTTGTTTCCATAGCCGGACCAGCGAAAAATTAGTTCACCACCACTGCCATCTGCAACAACTTCTAGCTATAGGTTCACATGCAGCACCGGCTAATGTGAGTCACAATATTAAACTGTTTGGTGCCAAAAGCGTGCCTCCCGAGAGCGCCCTTGACCCTTGGCACCATCAGTAGTTGAAATGCCAGAAAAACTCTGCTTTACCCAATCAATCAGTAATTATAAAAATATTCATATTCAAAATTGAATGTAACATCCAGAAGAAAAACCCAAAAGAAATGATGATAGTCTGCTGGCCATAGGCGGCAACAACCGTTCAACATGTATACATGTGCATCTCTATTTGAAAAACAAAAGACAACACTTCCTGTCTAAACACACACAGCTGAGAATTTTATAGGCCTAATTGGAACGGTAACTTGTCCCTTGAATGCCTTTCTGACAGAAATGGGGCAGCTACTTGGTTTCTCAATGTAAATTTGTGTTACCGAGATTCTGGATTGTACTCAATTAACCCATTAAACAACTTGAGGTGTCAGGAAACCCTTGTACCAGAAAGTTCAACCTGAGCCACTGCTTCGTTCATAGCATCCATGACGTTCAGCTTTCCTTTACTCACTGCCTCATCCATAGGAGTCCTCTCGTGGCTAATTATCATACAACACCACAACAATTAGAGAGAGGAATAAACACACAGGAAATGTTGGGTAAACACACAGGAAATCAAGACTCAAAGAGTATATGATAAAATAATAAAATAAACAAGACAGACACCCCCCCGGGGTACTGTCAAATCCAACTAATAGATGCCATCAGAGTTCCAATAATGGCAAGTAATTCCAAGATAAGTCAGGATTTCCTCACCTGTTTAATGATGAAACATCTGCTCCGGCAAGAATCAGGCGTTTGACAACCTACAAAAGACATTATCTTAACTTGACAAAACTCTTAACAGTGGTCAATGCAACCCAACATTATCATACCTCAATGTGACCATTGAGACAAGCCCAATGAAGAGGGGTATTTTTCTCCTCATTAGAAGCATTAACATCCTGTGCAAAGAAACAGCAGTTTAGTATTCTCGGATTCTTTCTTTTCTTTTTTTTTTTTTTGGTTTATATTACAAAGGGATATTCTCGGAAATTTTAGGAAATAGAAGAAGATAAATGACAAAGCTTTTGTACACAGATTTAGAAGGTGTTAAAATCGCACATTGCTTCGACAAATAATTCCTATAACATGCAATAGAATCGAGCTCTAATTTACTTAAACCTGTGTAACTTTATCTGCCGAACCAAAACCACAACCCCATTATTATAAAATTAGCACAGGACACCATAAGTAAAAAAATTTCAGCATCAAATGAGTAGCATAAAAACATTCCAAGAATAATCTAAACCTTTAGCGCTAATATATCCTCATGGAACTTGCAGAGCATAAAAATGCAGAAAACAGCTACTAAATTCGGCTTGAAATCAGGAAGTAACATAAGTAGTTTCTGAGGCTGATAAGGCTCTGAGAACAAACGACAAGCCAACAGAAAATTTCCTAATTACAAACAATGAACAAATTGTGATATTATCTCCAACTACACTTCCTAATTACATGTTCAATTTGTTTGTTATATTCTCTCCCGTTTGGATCATTTTTCTCCCATCACATTTTAGGGAACTTGGATGGTGAAGAGATAAATCCACCACTGACAGACATTAAAGCTAGTCAAATGTTATTTACTGCTACAGTGACTGAAATACATATGCTGCTAGAAACAGGAAAGATATCTATCATACAGGGTTCATGTCAGACCAACTAAGAATGCAGAATTTAAACAAAGAACTCATGATTATGTGATATGAACCCAAAAAAGTCACTTGACCAATTAAAAGAGTATCCTTTAACAAAACAATCAAAATAAAGTTGGCTCAGATGTCATGGTTCTCTAACCGCTCCATTGCGGATAAGATGGTTTACAATGTTAAGATGTCCATTGGCTGCAGCCATATGCAAAGCTGCAAAATGTCATAGCAAGACAAGTTAGATGAACGTGGGAAAAAATCCAAAAATCAGATAAAAAATCAATTCAGTAATCATCAACAGTTTGTTTGAGATAGGTTTTTACTAGAGGCTAATAATTTTTCTCAAGAATGTGTGGTTAGAAATTAAGGAAAACTTTATTAGATTATGTGGAAAAAAAAATTAAAGAAAATGATCTTGAAAATGAGATCGACGAACAATTATTTTTGAAAAAAAGAATTTCTAAACAAACTCCAAACATAAAAACATTTTCAATCAAGAAAAAGTTATAAATAAGAAAATTTCAGCCACCAGTCATCAATATTAGAAATAGCATTTTGACCCAAAAAAGAAACCCCTCAACAACACCCCCCACCCCACCCCCCAAAAAAAAAGTGCTGGTGGAGGCAGGCAAAGCTCATGATTGAAGGAAATATCACATTGGTGAGAAGCTAGTTATTCACGTTTACAAAGCATTACAAACTATGATCAGATTTTATGATTTTACTATTTACAGTGTATGCAACATTTCAAAGTATAAAGATTAAAATGAAGTGGGAAATTGTTGCGTGTTAGAATTCTTAACCTGTGCGTCCTTGTGAATCCTTGGAATCTGGAGAAACACCAGCAGATGCCATGCTGATGACATCATCAATGTCATCATATCTAGCAGCCTGTTGATTTATATAAGCTTCCCAACAATGAAATGCTAATGCATCAACTCCTATGCATTAAAGCAAAGAAAAATCATGCATTTCACGATGATGTAAAAAATTGCATGAATTTCCCATATATGAATAACACGATAAAGGCCTATTAAGATTTGAGATGACTAAATAATTCTAGTTTGTTCTAGTTTGAGTGAGTAGCAGAGAACTTTTGAATTTGTATTTTTCAAGTCAAAAGACTACTAAAAACAAGAAAAAACGTACAGCAAAGGAGAAACAACTACGGGTGTGTATGACAAAATTGCTCTGGGCATAGATGACTCTATTTTAAGAATGTTTTCAAAAATTCACTAATTTCAATAAAATGATGGGACCTGATTATAATAACTTCTCGAACATAAATAGCATGGAAAGCTTCAGGAATTCAAACCATACTCATTGTCACCAGAAATACCTAGAATGTAGCATGATATAACCTTTATCCAATAGAGAAATTGAAATGGAACAACATGCGAGTACTTCTTCAGGTAATAGAAATTCCTCTAAATTTTGTAGATTAATATCACAAACATAAATTATTAACTCTAGTTTTCACCAGTGTAGACATGGTCCTAGAGGGATTAGAGAAGCAGGTACATCTTGCAGTCCTAGAGGGATTAGAGAAGCAGGTACATCTTGCAGTTCAAACATTCTTATGCAAGAGTCCCATTATGGCACCATCCACATGGTGGCGCCATCAGCTGCATGGAGGCTGTGGGCCCGACAACTGCTACCCAGCGGGTCAGTTACTTTTTTTTTTTTTTTTTCATTTAGAAAGTGGCCTAGCAGATGGCTGTCAGCCGTTGCTTGAAAATTTTCACCTTACCCAATCAGTATTCACTGAGTGGAGGATCAGCAAAATTCATCTCCAAAATACACAGATAGTTTAAGAAAAATTCGTGTATGGCACTAGCTTTTGAAACAACCATGGGCAGATTTATTAGTTAACTGCCATTAGCTATAGCATAGGGCAGTCCACGTCCAAGACATACATCTCTCAAGTGAAATTTAGGTCTTTTACATTTTAGCTAACCCATGATACTAACCCACTAGCACACTATTAGCTTAAGTCCACAACCCTGTCAACACATGAACACAAAACCCACATGGTACAATACTTCTCCAAATACAATCACCCAGTCAAACCCAAATCAAGATTTAACATTAAAAAGTTCCATAGTTTCATTTTTCTGCAGGCTATAAGTAATATTTTTCATGATCATTCAATCTTAATGCAATTTTTTTGTTATTTACTTGATGTTACACTTTTTTCTTCTTTACATTCATTGTGTATATTTAATTTTGTGTTTGTACCATGGACTCGAGAAATCCAATTCCCAAAAGTTTTACGGTAGAAGGAAAAAAATTTCAGGCGAACCCCACAAGGAGGAAGCCTCCCCTTTCCACCCCCAGACTTTCCTCTCTCAATTTAGCTCGGTCTTATATTAAATCCTGGATCCACCCCTGGAAAAAACTGAACAAATTACGGTGCCATAACGATTGGAATTTGGAAAGAACCTAAAACAGTATGGAAATTGTATTTTTCTACAATACAGATAAACCCTTACTACGTTACACGCGAAAAATGCAGATGGGGCTTAACTCTTACTAGTCCAAAAATCCATAGCTTTAACAAATAAGCTTCATTTCTTCTCATCGTTTTGCTTAATCACATAAAATATATCAAACCAGCTAATAATTATGATTTGTAAGATTCACGAGAAAAGAAAGTAACACAAGTATTTAAATTCAGTGGGAGTACAGCGGCCACCTCAAGGAAAGCCTCTATGCTATCCAACGTCGTCTCAGGTTCTGTCTGTTCCAATGCGTGCTCTTTATCTCGGACGTCTCCCATCTCCTAGTAAGTGTCCCTCACGCACCACCTACCTTCTGTTGCTGCCGGCGTGATTTGCGTACGTCTACCACGAAGATCAGCGTAAGGCGAAAGATATCCGGCCCGATAGCAAATTAGTTTTGTTATTGGAGCGGGCCTATTACATCAATTGGCCCAAATTAGCCATTAAGATTTGCGTCTTGTTTGACAAAGCTCAAGAGTACCATAATTATTGATGAATAATAAAAGCAGTATTTTATCCACGTAATAAAAGCAGTATTTTTTTTTTTGTTTGAAGGGAAATAAAAGCAACCAATAGGGTCGGCCGTGTGATTTTTAGGGCTTGAGGCGAGTTTTTAAAAATAAGCCTTCTCCCAAGTAGCCACAGGTAATTTACCTTTGATTACGAAGTAAAACATATAAAATGGAAAAAAAAAACAATATATTGAACATTAAATTTAAAAAGAAACAAAACATATTCTAAACATATTCTAAAACGTTACTATATCAAGAAATAATTTTTGGCTAATTATATTAACACTACACTTTTTTATAACTACACCACATTTTTAATTGCATAATTTGTCCTTAAATATTACTATTTATTGAGTTTTTGTTTCTAACTTTTTAAATCAAATTTCATTCTCGACCTATCATTATTGGTATATCTTTTATTCAATTAAGGTTCTATCCAAAAGTTTTGATGGAAAAAGTCATTAAATATTTTAAATGAAAAAAAAATAACGAATAGTAAACTGCAATTTTATTTTTTTCTCTCATTTGAATGTACACTAACAACAAAACTTGGATGAAAATTATTATTATTTGATGTAATGAGTACTAATTGATTGAACGTTGTAGAGAGGATACGAGATAAAAATTATATAGATATAGATATAACAATACTTAAAGTTCATGGACTATTAATATAAATAAAAGTGGTGTGTTTATAAAAAAATGTGGTGTCAATATATTTACCCATAATTTTTTCCACTTTGACATATTATTATGCTAAAATTTTGGCCAAAATTGCCCTTCAAAGGATGGTATATGGACAAAGTAATCGGTTCGGCTATAGAAACAGATCGGGCTCCGAATTTGGAGCTGACCACCAATTACAAGGGGCCACGTGTATTTTAAATGACCGATCTGTAATTGGTGGTCGGCTCTAAATTTGAAGGCCAATATGTTTCTATAGAAAATTTATAAAGTAATGGTCACTTGTTATTGCTTCTTTTCTAAATGAATAATTTTCAAAAAGCATGCCAAAATTTTGACCGAAAAAGACATTCAAATGATAGCACAAATGTGGACAAAGTAATGGTCTCTTATTATTTTCTTTCTCGAAGGTATAATTTTATTTTCCTTCTTGAGGGTATAATTTTATTTTCCTTGCACATTATTTAGCACATGGACATTTTTGATAAAAGACTACTCTTCATTTCATAACGATTTGATGATTCTAAATAACGTGCATTTTAGTAAATTTAAACATTAGCAAGAGAACTTTAAAAGTAACATCGTGCTTAATCCAAAAACCCAAAATCATTTGATTCAAAAACCCATCAAACTTGCACTTGAGACGTGAGAATTTAAACACGTACAAAGAAATTTATTCACCAAAATCATACATTACGTCGTTTTGTTTGATCAAATGCCAAATACATTCATTCTAAATGATCACAAACATATTACTCCTCCACAGAGGAAACATCTGTTGCTCACAAACAATGAGCCCGTTGGCCCGTCGTCAGGCAGCAAAGCCAGCCTTACTGGACTTTCAGCACCTTCTTCAACTGTCAATATGCCGGTATTGTAATTAAGATCTGTCTTAACAAAACCAGGGCACACAGAGTTGATCCGAAAATTAGGGTACTTCTTTGCCAGGATCATTGTGTAAGTATTTACTGCTGCTTTCGACAATGAGTATGGGCCAAACTGACGAGGCCAGCCCTTCGTTTCCAAAGACTCTTCCTTTAAGTCTTTCAGAAATTCATTCAGCACCTCATCGATCTTCTCTTCTGTAAGGTTCTCAACATCACTCAGTACACTTCTAGCCCACTCATTAGATATATTCTGAAAGGCAGGAACAAAAATGGAGCATTAGTATGCAAAAAAAAAGCATCTTTTTCATTCTTAATATTGTCATTCAATACTGTATAGTCTTCGACCGATAGCAGGGGACTTGATGAATATTTTACCTTTAACTTTCCCAATGAAGAGGAAACATTCACAATTCTTGGCGACTTGGATAGCTGGAGTAGGGGAAGCAGAGCTTCAACGGTTCTCTTTGTACCATAGTAGTTTGTTTGAATACATTCCACTCCTAAATCATTTGTCTCAGTCATTATCTCGGCCCAGTTAATTTGTGTCCATCCTCCCGACTACACCACAAAATAAATGAACGAATATGAGACCATAATGTACTGTTGTACTGACATGTATGCCAATTCAGTCGCTATGGCAAAGAGATGAAGCCACATGGTCATCCTTAGACCAGTAAACAACAAGAACCTTTGCGTTGAACTTTGCAAACATCATAGTGTTGATCTCCCGCCGGATGTCTAGCGGGATTATATTGCTAAACGTCTATATGGGTTCCCAATAATATCCTGCCACACAAGCGTCTATCAGCATAAATCCCGCCAGAAGTTTGGTGGCAGATCATTTTCAGCAAACATTGTAATTTGTATAGTTCTTCAATGTCATTTCATAAACATGCTTTCCATACGCTAACAGTTTATGGCAATGTTCATAACTCAAAGTCCAAAGCAAATACTTAGAGTGCATAAGGAATTCGGGATAAGAGATTGACTTACTACAGCATCAGAGGTTCCTCTAGTTAGCAGAGCCTCACTGTTAATAATGGTTCCATTAATTCCGGCATTATTGACCTACAAGAAAAGCTCCCATCAATTTATCCTTTTTTTTTGGGTTTGCGAAATCACCAACTGATCCATTTGCCTCATATCTAAAGAAAATCTAAGAATAAAATATTCTGCCATTCTACAATTCAGATTGCTGAACCCATAGTAAGCAGATGAAAAATTATACAAAAATAAGCCAAAAGAAAAAGATTCAAATCCAAGAAAAGTGAGTGATGGTACCAAGATATCAAGCCTCCCAAACTGGGATTTAATAAATTCAGCAAGGGAATTTACACTTGCTGGATCAACAACGTTAAGCTGATGAAAAATGATACAGTTTGAAAACCAATCTTGTTTGAGTTTGTCAACAGCTTCAAGACCCCTTTTCTCATTTCTTGCAGTTAATACCACTGTAACTCCGCGGGAGGCCAATTGCCTGCAGATTTCATAGCCTATCCCTTTGTTTGCACCCGTAACTACAGCATACCTGCATATATGAAAAGGAAAAAATGAATAAGCCCAACAAATTATCAAAAAGAATTAATATTTTAAACTTTTCCACTTCTGATGCTGCAAAAAATAGTAAAAAGTATACCTGGTTGTTTCAGTCTTGTTCTGTTCCTGGGCCATGAATAATCCAGAACTTGAACCAACTCTGTTGCTTGCCGAGGAGAACTATTGTGGAATTTGCCGGCTTTCTTTGCCTTTTATATGGGTTTTTTTCTCAGCAAATGCTACTTTACCCCCTAAATTGTACCATTTCGGGTGTCACCTCTCTCATAGCGTCTCCAATACAACAATATTGACCATAGCGTCTCCAATACAACAATATTGACCGTGTATATGAGGTAAATATAATTAACATTAGATTTGATGAACTCTCCAATGTTACAATATTTATACTGTATATTTGGTAAATTATTACTAGGTATTTGAAACAAAGAAAGAGAAGTCTAGTAATTGGCTAAATTTGCCAATACTTTTGTGTGAAGTCACCCATGTCAAGTTTCCCCAACACATGAAAATTGGTATGAATCACACAAAATCTAACATATCGAATATGTGTGATATCTGATACTCATGAAATCGGTAAGTTCAAGTTTCATCGTCGCGCCAAAAAGTTGGGCTTGTATCACACAAATTTGAAGTTTAAATTTCATCATTAAGCATGAAAATTGTGCATAATATACATGATATTTCATCAAAACGTGAAAACTAACGTAAAAATCAATCTGTAATATTCTTGTGCTAACTGATCGGAACGACAATATGATAATCAGTTCACTTGTAACAATATTAGAAGACTAGCAACATGAAAAAAGTCATTCTTTTTCTTCGTCTAGATGAATATTCTAGATGGCTGCTCAGACAGTTTTATGAATGTGGTCTTTTGTTGAACGTTACATAATTTACAAGTAAAAAATGGAGGATTGTTTCAGTTTAGGTGCACTTTATTTTTATTTATTTATTTATTTTTTTTAAAGTGCAGTCTAGGTGCACTTTAGGTAAACATCACAAGCATATAATGGTCTTACGCCATCGTAGTTCTAATATATTATATTATCATTAAGTCATTACCACTCTATATATAAAAGTTGTAATCGAATTGATTTTCTTATTTTCCTCTATGTTTTTCTAACACTCAATTTCCCCTCATCTTTAATTTTGTTATTAGTTAGAAGAATACTCAAAAGTATACTTTTAATCACATGATATTTTGACGCTTTAAAAACCACGCACGTGTTATGTGCTAGTAAACTATGTAAATGTGAATTGGAGTTCTATTTCAAAATAGTAATAGAATGAGACGTGATGAATGATGAAAATTCATGCAGTGTGTTTGAATCCGATATAATGAAAATGTTCAAACACTTCCTGAAGGTACTAATGATCACAAACTCATTAGCCCTCCTAAGATGTTACGTGGTAAATTTCATTAGTCATGTCATCAAGTTCGTTATATTTTTTAACGGGGTGGCAAACGAGATAATACTTTCATAAGTTCAGTGTCATATCGGGTGAGTTTTAAAGTACATTGGCATTTTAGATATTTTTTTGAAAGTACAGAGACATTTCAGGTAAGTTTTAAAGTACAGTGGCATTTGAGATAATTTTTTGAAAGTACAGTGGCATTTCAAGTAATTAACTCCTATTCGAGTATTGTTCAGCAAGTATCAAGGAAGATTTTGATGAGTTCAATTGCTTAGATTGATATCCGGATGAAGAGATCAAAGAATTGATGCTCTTAAAATTGATATTATAAATTTTGTTTAGGGATAATTTTGTCCAAAAAAGAGGAAAAGTGACATTTTTTTATAAGTTTAAAAAGTGGTCTAATTTTAAAAATAAAATATTAAAAAGTGTCAAGTTTTGTAATTTCCTCCTTTGTGAACTATCGGTCAGGCCGGGTTGGAGAAATGTGAACCGGTTAAAAAGTCGGTTTTCGCCGAACCCGATAAAATGTTCGGTTTCTTCGATTAAACTGGATAAAAAGTCAGTTTTGGCCGAATACCAGCCGGTTTACGCAAATCGGTCGGTTTTCCGAACCGACTCAGTTTAGTTGGTTCATCAGTCCAATCTAATGGTTTAAATGCCCAAACCTTCTTAGGAAAATTAAACCCAACTTCACCCATACCCCCTCCAATCTGATGGTTTAAATGGACATTTTTGCATAAGTTTAAAAAATGGACATTTTTAAACTTGACATATTAAAATTGGCCATTTTTTGCAATTTCCTCTAATTTTATTTTCCTTGCACATTATTTAGCGCACAGACATTTTTGATAAATACTACCCTTCATGTCATAACGATTTCATGATTCTAAATAACGTGGATTTTAATAAATTTAAACATTAGCAAGAGAACTTTAAAAGTAACATCGTGCTTAATCCAAAAACCCAAAATCATTTGATTCAAAAAGCCATCAAACTTGCACTTGAGACATGAGAATTTAAGTACGTACAAAGAAATTTGTTCACGAAAATCATGAAACATTAGGTCGTTTTGTTTGATCAAATGCCAAATACATTCTCAATGATCACAAACACATTAGTCGACCACAGAGGAAACTTCATTCCTCACAAAGAACAAGCCAGTCGGCCCCTCATCTGGCAGCAAAGCCAACCTTACTGGACTTTCAGCACCTTCTTCAACTGTCAATATGCCGGTATTGTAATTAAGATCTGTCTTAACAAAGCCAGGGCACACAGAGTTGATCCGAAAATTAGGGTGCTTCTTTGCCAGGATTCTTGCATATGCATTCATGGCTGCTTTTGACAGTTTGTATGGGCCAAAATGAGAAGGCCAGCCCTTGGTTTCCAGCGATTCTTCCTTGAAGTCTTTCAGAAATTCGTTCAGCACCTTATCGATCTTCTCTTCTGTAAGGTTCTCAACATCACTCAGTACACTTCTAGCCCACTCATTAGGTATATTCTGAAAAGCAGGAACCAAAATGGAGCATTAGTATGCAAAAAAATGGACCATACATTAGCGTCTTTTTCATTCTTATTACTGTCATTCAATACTGTATAGTCTTCGACCAAACATGTTAAAGTTTGCAGCTGCTGTAGCAGGGGACTTACAAATATTTTACCTTTAACTGTCCCATTGAGGAGGAAACGTTCACAATTCTTGGTGATTTGGATAGCTGGAGTAGGGGAAGCAGAGCTTCAACGGTTCTCTTCATACCATAGTAGTTTGTTTGAATACAGTCCACTGCTAAATCATATGTCTCAGTCATTATCTTGGCCCAGTTAATTTGCGTCCATCCTCCCGACTGCACCCACAAAATAAATGAACGAATATGAGACCATAATGTACTATCGTACTGACATATATGCCAATTCAGTCTAAGCTATGGCAAAGAGATGAAGCCATATGGTCATCCTTAGACTAGTAAACAACAAGAAACTTTGCGTTGAACTTTGTGAACATCATAGTTTCGATCTCCCGCCGGATGTCTGGCCGGATTATGCTGCTAAACGCCTATGTGGGTTCCCAATAATATCCGGCCACATAAACATCTAACAGCGTAAATCCCACCAGAAGTTTGGTGGCAAATCATTTTCAGCAAACATTGTATTCTTCAATGTCATTTGATAAATATGTTTTCCATGCACTAGTGTGTCAGGCTATTTGGACATACATATAGACAAAAACTCCGATAAAAGGGGTTAAAGTTACCTTATTAACCCAACACAATTCAATGGGATCCAAAGTCATTTAAGAGGTAATAAGGTAATTTGAATCCTTATTGTTATAGCTCATGTTCTCGTGTGTGTCTAAATAGATTAATTCATAGTTTGACTATCGCAATGTTCATCACTCAAAGCAAATATGCCCTATATATTTGTCAACAAACTAGGAATGTATAAGGAATTCGGAATAAGAGCTCAACTTACCACAGCATCAGAGCCTCCTCTAGCTAGCAGAGCTTCACTGTCAACAATGGTTCCACCAATTCCGGCGTTATTGACCTACAAGAAAAGCTCCCATTAATTTATCTCTTTTTTTTTTTTTTGGCCAAATTACCAAGTGATCCATTTGCCTCATATATCTAAAAAAAAAAAAAAAATCCAAGAATCAAATATTCTGCCATTCTATAACAGTTCAGATTGCTGAAATAAAAAAATTATACAAGATTGGGTTAAAGGAAAATATTCAAATTCGAGAAAAGTGAGTGATGATACCAAGATATCGAGCCTCCCAAACTGGGATTTAATAAATTCAGCAAGGGAATTTGCACTTGCTGAATCAACAACGTTAAGCTGATGAAAAATGATACAGTCAGAAAACCCATCTTGTTTCAGTTTGTCAACAGCTTCAAGGCCCCTCCTCTCATTTCTTGCAGTTAATACCACAGTAACTCCATGGGAGGCCAATTGCCTGCAGATTTCATACCCTATCCCTTTGTTTGCACCAGTAACTACAGCATACCTGCATATGAAAAGAAAAAATAAATAAATAAGCCCAACAAATTATCATACTTTTCCAATTCTGATGCTGCAAAAAATAGTAGAAAGTATACCCGGTTGCTTCAGTCTTGTTCTGTTCTTGGGCCATGAATAATCCAGAACTTGAACCAACTCTGCTGATTGCTGTGGGGAACAATTGTGGAATTTGCTGGCTTTCTTTGCCTTTTATATGGAATTTTTTCTTTGAAAATGCAACTTTGCCTCCTAAAATAAGAGTTACTCCATTGATTTACCAATTAATTCACAAGTATATAATTTTAGTACTAAAATAGCTAAACTTTAAATTATTTAAATTATTTAATTGATAATTTTTTCCTTCTTATTAATATATAACTAGTAAATTAATTGGTAAACTAATATAGAAATATATCATTTACTTATGAGAACACCTCAAGTGACACTGTGCGACACAGCTGAAGCCCAAGTCAAACTCATTAATGAGGTGGGTCGCCGAGAAGGGTGGAACCCAAAATGGTACATTTTATTCAATTAAGGAATTTAAATAATTTAAACTTTAGCTATTTTAGTGTTAAAATTAATAAACTAATGAATTAATTGGTAAATCAATAGAAAAGTATAGTATTGCTCGTGTTCTCATAGCATTAGTCCTTTTTTATCTTTCTTTTTTGACATATAAGCTGTCACGTGTACTTGCACCTATCAAACAAGCGTGATATTAAATAACCAGGACATTAGTTCAAAATTTCTTGACACACCTGAAAGTCGAGATGCAACAGCAAAAGTTAACCTATTGAAATAAGCGTGATATATCTCATACCAACGAAATGGGTAGTTCAAATTTCCTCAACACACATGAAAGTTGGTATGAATCACGCAAAATCTGACATATCGAATATGCGTGATATTTGATAGTCATGAAATCGGCAAGTTCAAGTTTCATTGTCACACATGAAAGTTGGGTATGTATCACATAAAATTTGAAGTTTAAATTTCATCATTAAATATGAAAATTGTGCATAATATACATGACATTTCATCAAAATGTGAAAACTAACATAAAAAGCAATCCGTGATGTTGTTGTGCTAACTGATCAGAACAATAATATAATAATCAGTTGACATGTAACAATATTAGAAGATTAGCAACCACAAAAAAGTCATTATTTTTCTTCGTCTAAATGAATATTGTAGGTGTTTCATGATCCATGAAGTGTAGTCAGTAGTGCTTTGTGGTTTTCATATTATTATAATTTTCCCCGCTCGGCTGCTCCGACAGTTCTATGAATGTGGTCTTTTGGTGAACGTTACATAAATTACCCAAAGTCAAAAATGGAGGATTGTTGCCTTTCAGCCTAGGTGCCCTTTAGGTAAACATCACAACCATATAATAATATTCTTAGGCCATCATACTTCTAATATATTATAATTATATCATCAATTCATTGTCTCACTATTTATAAAAGTTGCAATCGAGTTGACTTCATTAATTTCCCCGGTCAACTCTTTTTTTTTTTCTTGGGTTGAAAAAAACTCAATTTTCCCTTATCTGTAATTTTACTATGAATTAAAAGAATACTCATGAGTATAATTTTTAATCACATGATATTTTTGACGTTTTAACGTGTGATGTTCTAGTAAACTATATAAATGTGAATTGGAACTCTATTTCAAAATGAATAATTCTACGTGGACAAAATAAGGGACAAAAAGTTAGACAAAATAGACATGTGTCATGTGTGATTAGTGTTGATGTAAAAGTGATGTGATGTGCTAAAAAATAAGATTGTACTATGTGTTAGTTTTGTTAGAATTTCTGTATGAACTTTTGTTCAAATAGTATAACTCATTTCAAAATAGAAGTAGGATGCCACGAGATAAATGGTGAAAATTCACGTAGCATACTTGACTCTAATATGATACATAAATGTAATATGTTCAATTATTTTTATTTTGAGATAGAAACAGGTGCTAATAGAGGCTTAATATCAACTTATTTATTATTTTTAACCATTAAAACAGTTGGCCTTCCTTCTTTTTTTTTTTTTTAAACCATTAATATCAATTTTGTTTTTTTTTTTTTTTTT